>CAWVQQ010000189.1:0-180000 GCA_963932295.1 Tipula lateralis | reverse complement strand
ATATTGTTAAGATTTGGGCACATGTCGTTCAAAATAACGTTCAAATGGACGAATTATGAACAAAAACACAAAAAAAATATTAATTAGCAAAAATAACTACTAAAACGTGTGTTTTGTCATCACAATTTAATTTTTTGATATTTAAATTGTTCGAAATGTGGGTAAAATGCGCAATTAAACCCCAAGCAATATAAAATTGGAACTATTAAAAAATTTTATTCAAAATTTAGGTTTATAGACACGTTCACACAAAACTTGACTGTTTAACCGTTATTTCAAACAAAATATTTAATTTTTACGTGCATTTTTATGTTGCTTGGGGTCATATGGTCCATTTTACCCACATTTTGGACCATTGAAATATAAAAAAATTGAGTTGTGGTGTTAAAACACATTTTTTGGTAGTAATTTTTGCTAATTTTTATATTTTTTTATGTTTTAATTCATTATTTGTCCATTTCAACGTCATTTTGAACAAGAAATACCAAAATTCTACCAAAATGTGTTTTATTACAACAACTTAATTGTTTCATATTGAAATTGTTCAAAATGTCGGTTAAATGGAGAATTTCAGCCCAAATGACATTTAATTTCACTTAAAAATTAAATATCTGGTTCGAAATAACACAAAAAAAATATTAATAAGCAAAAACTACTCCCAAAGCGTGTGGTTTGTCACCACCATTCAATTTTTTTATATTTAGATTGTTCAAAATGTGGGTAAAATGCACAATTTTACCCCACGCAATAAAAAAATGCACGTAAGAATTTAAAAATTCGTTCGAAATAGCGGTAGATAGACAAGTTTACACAAAACTTGTCAATTTTACCACGATTTTGAACGTTACATTTAAACTTCATGTGCATTTTTATGTTGCGTGGGATTGAATGATCCATTTTACCTTAATTGTGAACAATTTTGATATACATAAATATGGTTGTGGTGATAAAACTCACGCTTTGGTAGTAGTTTTTGCTTATTTATATTGTTTTTATATTTCTATTCATTATTTGTTTTTTTGAACATCATTTTAAACAATAAATACAAAAATTCTACCAAAGTGTGTTTTATCACCACAACTTAATTGTTTCATATTTCAATTTTTCAATTTGTCGGTTTTATGGAGAATTTCACCCCAAATGACATAAACTTGGACTTAAAAATTAAATATTTCGTTCAGACTAACACATAAAAAATATAAATAAGCAATTACTACTACCAAAGCGTGTGTTTTGTCACCACAATTCAATTTTTTTATATTTAAATTGTTCAAAATGTGGGTAATATACACAATTTGACCCCATGCAATATGAAAATGCACGTAAAAATTTAAATGTTTTTTCGAAATAACAGTAAATAGTCAAGTTTAACAAAACTTGTCTATTTAACCGTTTTTTCGAACAAAACATTAATATATAACGTGCATTTTTATGTTGCGTGGAGTTTAATGGTCTATTCTACCCAAATTTTGAACTATTTGAATATACATAAATAGATTTGTGGTGATAAAACTCACGCTTTGGTAGAAGTTTTTGCTAATTTATATTTTTTTTGTAATTTTATTCATTTTTTGATAAAATGAGGTGATAAAACTTACTTTGTTTGAGTTTGGGTATTAATTGTTAAAAATGACGTTCAAATGGAGAACGTCATTTTAACAATTAATACCAGAAATCTACAAAAGCTAATTTTATCACCACAACTCAATTGTTTCATATATAAATTGTTAAAAATGTCAGTCACATGGAGAATTTCACTCCAAATGACATTCAATTGCACTTAAAACTTAAATATTTGGTTCAAAATAACGGTAAAAGCGACAAGTTTGGTGTCAACTTGCCTATTCACCGTTTTTTCGATTAGAATATTTAATTTTAAGTGCAATTTAATGTCATTTGGGGTGAAATTCTGCATTAACCCAATATTTTGTTAAGATTTTGGTACATATCTTTCGAAATGACGTTCAAATGGACAAACAATGAACAAAAAAACAAAAAAATTTTAATAAGCAAAAATTACTACCAAAGCGTGTGTTTTGTCACCACAACTCAATTTGTTTTTATTTAATTTGTTTAAATGGTGCGTAAAATGAACAATTTAACCCCACGCAAAATCAAAATGCACGTAAATATTTAAAATTTTGTTCGAAATAACGATTAATAGAAAAGTTACACTAGACTTGTCTGTTTTACTGATATTTCGAACAATACATTAAATTTTTACGTGCATTTTAATGTTCCGCGGGGTTAAATGGTCCATTTTACCCACATTTTGGACAACTGAAATATATAAAATAGGTTTGTGGTGATAAAACACACGCTTTGGTAGTAACTCTTTCTAATTTATATTATTTTTGTATTTTTATTCATTATTTGTCAATTTGAACGTCATTTTTAACAATTAATACCAAAATTCTACCAAAGTGTGATTTATCACCACAATTCGATTGTTTCATATTAGAATTGTTCAAAATGTCGGTTAAATAGAAATTTTGACCCCAAATGACAATAAATTGCACTCAAAAATTAAATATTTGGTTCAAAATAACACAAAAAATTATTAATAAGCAAAAATTAAACCAAAGCGTGTGTTTTGACACCACAATTCAACTTGTATATGTAAATTGTTCAAAATGTGGGTTAAATGCACAATTTAATCCCACGCAAAATCAAAATGCACTTTAAAATTTAAAATTTGGTTCGAATTAACGGTGAATAGACAAGTTTACAAAAAACTTGTCTATTTTATGGTTATTTCAAAAAAAATATTAAATTTTTACTTGCATTTTTATGTTCCGTTGGGTTTTATTGTCCATTTTGCCCAAAATTTGAACAATTGGAATATACAAAATTAGATTTGTGGTGATAAATATTACTCTTTGGTAGTAATTTTTGCTTATTTATATTTTTTTTTGTATTTTTGTTCATTATTTGTCCATTTTAACGTCATTTTGAACAATTAATACCAAAATTCTACCGAAGTCAATATTATCACCACAACTCAATTGTTTCATATTAAAATTGTTCAAAATGTCAGTTAAATGGAGAATGTCACAACAGATGACATTAAATTGCACTTTAAAATTTAATATTTGGTTCAAAATAACGGTAAAAACGACAAGTTCGGTGTCAACTTGTTTATTTATCGTTATTGCAATTAAAATAATAAATTTTTTGTTGCGATTTAATGTGATTTGGGGTGGAATTCTCCATTCACCCATTGATTGCATTAAGAATACAAAAAAAATATTAATTAGCAAAAATTACTACCAAAACGTGTGTTTTGTCACCACAACTCAATTTTTTGATATTTAAATTATTCAAAATGTGAGTAAAATGATCAATTTAACCCAGAGCAATATCAAAATGCACGTAAATATTTCAAATTTTGTTCGAAATAACGATAAATAGACAAGTAAACACTAAACTTGTCTGTTTTTCTGTTATTTCGAACAAAATATTAAATTTTTACGTGCATTTTAATGTTGCGCGGGGTTAAATGGTCCATTTTACCCACATTTTGGACAACTGAAATATATAATATAGAGTTGTGGTGATAAAACACACGCTTTGGTTATAACTTTTGCTAGTTTATATTATTTTTGTATTTTTATTCATTATTTGTCCATTTGAACGTCATTTTGAACAATTAATACCAAAATTCTACCAGAGTGTGTTTTATCACCACAACTCAATTGTTTCATATTCAAATGGTTTAAAATGACGGTTTAATGGAGAATTTTAGCCCAAATGACATTAAATTGCACTTTAAAATGTAATATTTGGTTCAAAATAACACAAAAAAAATATTTATAAGCAAAAATAACTACCAAAGCGTGTGTTTTGTCACCACAATAAAATTTTTATATGTAAATTGTTCAAATGTGGTGTTAAATTCACAATTTAACCCCACGCAATATATAAAAGCACGTAAAAATTTAAAATTTTGTTCGTAATAACGGTTAAGAGACAAGTTTACACAAAAATTGTTTAATTTACCGTTATTTCGAACAAAATAATAAATTTTAACGTGCATTTTTATGTTGCGTGGGGTTAAATTGTCCATTTTTCCAAAATTTTGAGCAATTGGAGTATACAAAAAAAGATTTGTGGTGATAAAACAACGCTTTGGAAGCAATTTTTGCTAATTTATATTTTGTTTGTATTTAAATTCAATATTTGTCCATTTGAACGTCATTTTGAACATTTTATACCAAAATTATAACAAAGTTAATTATATCACCACAACTCAATTGTTTCATATTTAAATTGTTCAAAATGTCGGTTCAATGGAGAATTGCACCTTAAATGTCATTTTTTTTTTTTTACGGTTTTTACAGGCCATTATTGGCCCGTACCGTGTCAACAATTTGACTCCATCGGTTTCGATCACGAGCCAGCTCTTCAAACCGTTGTAGGCAGTTTGAAGATGCCAGATCGCTCTCTACGCCGTGGAGCCATCGTCGCCGACAGCGACCTCTTCGCCTACCGAAAGGCGGTTCTCCTTTAAAGGTTCGCTGTATCATTCGGTTTGGATCAGCACGCAGAACGTGTCCGAGCCAGCGTACTCGCTATCTCTTGATTTTATGCACGATATCAGGAATTTGCATTAAATTCCTGATCTCGTGATTGAAAAGAACTAGGTTAGTGCCATCGACGTCGCGTTTTGGACCATATATCACACGCATGATTCTTCTCTCGAATGTTAGAAGCCATCTTTCGTGCTCATCCGTCAAAGTCCAACTCTTACATCCATACATGACAACGGGTCTGATCAACACTCTGTACAGTTTCAGCTTATCCGTATTTGCAAGATATTTTGATTTCAGCAGTGGACGTAGGGGATACAAAGCCCGAGTGCCAGCGGCAAGGCGGACATTGATATCCTCTCCCACACTATTATCGTGAGTGATGAGAGATCCAAGATACTTGAATCTCATCACTCCTTCAAACGGGTGGTTACCACTACTTAAATCAATTGCGTCTTGGTCTCTAAAACCCGAGATTAGATATTTGGTTTTTGACTCGTTGATTTTGAGACCAACAGAAGCTGAACACTGTTCCATCAAGTATCTCTTTCACTCCGTTGTGCATCAAGTATCTCTTTCACTCCGTTGCCATTTAATCCAATCACACAGATATCATCTGCATAAGCAAGAAGTTGATTGGATTGTCGGAATAAGATGTTGTCCTGAGATGTTTCACTTTTACGAAGGATGTATTCCAACATGAGATTAAAAAGTATCGGGGACAGCGCATCTCCTTGTCGAACACCGGAATTGATTGCAAAAGTTCTCGATAGCCTGTTCTCAACTTTAACACAGTATTGTGACTGCGTTTCTGTCATTATACACAGATGTACATATTTTTTCGGTATTCCTAAATATTCAAGCGCATACCATAGCCTCTCTCGATTGATCGAGTCATAGGCTTGCTTGAAATCTAGGAATACCTGGTGTTCATCGCGAGATGTTTCATAGTACTTGGAAAGAATGATCCGTAGCGAAAAAACTTGATCAGTGACTGACCGATTTGGACGGAATCCTCTTTGGTAGTCACCGACAATTTCCTCCGCTAGAGGAGTAATTCTTCCCAAGATAATGTATGACAGTAACTTATATGCTGTGCAAAGGAGAGCTATACCGCGATAATTCTCACATTTCAAGCGATCACCCTTCTTGAAAATTGGGCATAACGCGGCCACTTTCCATTCTTCGGGCATAACTTCATTTCGCCATACCAATCGAACAAGGTCGAAAAGACAGTTCCACAAAGTTAGCCCTCCGAATATCAAGAGCTCTGAATTAATGCAATCAACTCCTGGTGAACGATTTTTCTTTAATTTCTGCATGGCCATTGTGAATTCCTCATAGGATGGATCCTCAATGAACATCTCCGCGGTCTGTATTTGAGGGTATTCAAACACAGCTTGTGATACATGTGGAACATTAAGTAAATCAGAGAAATGTTCACGCCATGTATCGAGTACCGCATCGACGTTAACACAGAGGTTTCCATCCTGGTCCCGAATGGCAGTTGACCGAGATCTTAAGGTATGGTGCAATTCGGTGATTCCTTTAAAGAAACCACGCGAATTGTGCTCATTGCTGAGTTGTTGTACTCTTAAGACCTAAGCCTTCCACCATTCTCGCGTCTTCAGTCTACAAATGCGTTTAGCTGTCCTCCTAGCGAGAACTGCTTTGTTTTTCCTTGCGATTGTAAACCGAGTCTGCGCTTCATTATAGGCTATATTTCGTTGCTCAACAGCAAGACGACACTCCTCATCAAACCAATCATTTTTGGGCTTAGTTTTCACTATACCGAGAGTGTGCTGGGCAGCATCGACAACCGAGGTTTTCAATACTTCCCAGACACTGTTCACATCATCAGATTGGTAATTGGATTGCATAATGCTATTGCTGACAAGATCTTGATAATTTCGTTGCGTTTCTTCATTTATCAGACCTTCACAGGAGAATCGCGTTGTATATTCTCCTGTCCTCCCTGACTTGTACGTGCAGTTAATCCACATTAAGATTAATTTAAGTAAAAAAAGATTGAATTGTGGAGACAAAACACAAGCTTTGGTAGTAAGTTTTGCTTATTAATATTTTTTTTGTGATATTATGAAAATAATATTTAATTTTCTAGGTCAATTTAATGTCATTTGGAATAAATTCTCCATTTAACTGACATTTTGAACAATATAAATACGAAACAATTCAGTTGTGGTAATGAAACACACTTTGGTGGAATTTTGGTATTTATTGTTCAAACTGACGTTTAAATGGACAAATAATGCATTAAAACACAAAAAAAATTAAATTAGCAAGAAGCGTGTGTTTTATCACCAGAACTCAATTTTTTTATATTTTAATTGTCCAAAATGTGAGATGGACCATTTAACCCCGCGATACATAAAAATGCTCGTTAAAATTTAATATTTTGTTCTGAATAACGTTAAAACAGACAAGTTTTGTATTAACAGACAAAGAAATAGACAAGTTTTGTCTATTTACCGTTATTTCGAACCGAATTTAAATTTAAACGTGCATTTTATATTGCGTGGGGTTAAAATTTGCATTACCCACATTTCGAACAATTTAAATATCAAAAAATTGAGTTATAGTGACAGAAGACACGCTTTGGAATTTTTTTTACTATTTAATATTTTTTTTGTGTTTGTTCATTATTTGTCCATTTGAACGTCATTTTGAACGATATGTACCAAATTCTTAACATAATAATGGGTAAATGGAGAATTTCACCCAAGTTGACATAAAAATGCACCTAAAAATTAAATATTCTAATCGAAATAACGATAAATAGATAAATTGACACATAACTTGTCGATTAAACCGTTATTTTGAACAAAAAATTTAATTTTAAAGTGCAGTTAAACAAAATTTGAGTTAAATTTTCAATTAAACTGACATTTTGAACAATTTATATATGAAACAATTGAGAACAATTTTAATATATTAAAATTGAATTGTGGTGACAAAACACACGCTTTGGTATTAATTTTTGCTTATTAATATTCGTTTTTGTGTTATTTTGAACCAAATATTTAATTTTAAACTGCAATTAAATGTCATTTGGGATATAATTCTCCATTTAACCGACATTTGGAACAATTTAAATATAAATTAATTGAGGACTGGTGATAAAAACACTATGGTAGGAGTTTGGTATTAATTGTTCAAAATGACGTTCAAATGTACAAATAATGAATAAAAACACAAAAACATGTAAATTAGCAAAAATTACTACCAAAGCGTGTGTTTTATCACCGCAACACAATTTTTTTTATATTTTAATTGTCCAAAATGTGGGTTAAATAAACCATTTAACCCCGCGCAACATAAAACTGCACGTAAAAATTTAATATTTTGTTCGAAATACCGGTAAAACAAACAAGTTTTGTGCAAACTTGACTATAAACCGTTATTGCGAACCGAATTTTAAATTTTTACTTACATTTTTAAGTTGCGTGAGATGAATTGTGTATTTTACCCACATTTTGAACAAATTTAATAAAAACGAAATTGAATTGTGGTGACAAAACACACGCTTAAGTAGTAATATTTGCTTACATATATTCTTTTTTGTCTTATTTTGAACCAAGTTTTAATTTTTAAGTGCAATTTAATGTCATTTGGGGTGAAATTCTCCATTTGACCGTCATTTGGAATAATTTCGATATTAAACAATTGAGTTGTGGTGATTAAAAACACTTTGGTACCATTTTGGTATGTTGTTCACAATGACGTTCAAATGAACAAATAATGAATAAAAAAACACAAAAAAAATTTAAATTAGAAAAAATTTCTACCAAAGCGTGTGTTTTATCACCAAAACTCATTTTTTTATATTTCAATTGTCCAAAATGTGGGTAAAATGGACCATATAACCCCGCACAACATAAAAATGCACGTAAAAATTTATTATTTTGTTCGAAATAACGGTATAACAGACAAGTTTTGTGTAATCTTGTCTTTTTACCGTTAATTCAAATTAAATTTTAAATTTATACGTGCATTTTCATATTTTGTGGGGTTAAATTGTGCATTTTACCCACATTTTGATCAATTAAAATATTAAAAAATTGAATTGTGGTGACAAAACATACGCTTTGGTAGTATCTTTTGCTAATTAATATTTTATGTGTTTTTGTTCGTTATTTGTCCATTTGAACGTCATTTTGAACGATATGTACCAAAATCTTAATAAAATAATGGGTCAATGGAGCATTTTACCCCAAATTACATAAAATTGCACCTTAAAATTAAATATTCTAATCAAAATAACGGTAAATGGACCAGTTGACACAAAACTTGTCGTTTTACAATTATTTTGAACCACAAATTTAATTTTTTTGTGGAATTTATTGTAATTTGGAGTGTAATTCTCCATCAAACCAACATTTTGAACAACTTAAATATGAAACAATTGAGTTGTGGTGATACAATTAACTTTGGTAGAATTTAGGTATTTATTGTTCAAAATGACGTCCAAATGGACAAATTATGAATAAAAATACAAAAAAAATAAAAAATTGCAAAAATTACTACCAAAGCGTGTGTTTTATCACGACAACTCAATTTCTGGTATTTCAATTGTTTAAAATGGGGGTAAAATGGACCAGTAAACCCCGCGCAACATAAAAATGCACGTTAAAAATTAATATTTTGTTCAAAATAACGGTAAAACAGACAAGGTTTGTTCAAACTTGTCTATTTACCGTTATTTTGAATGAAATTTTAAATTTTTACATGAATTATGATATTGCGTGGGGTTTAATTGTGCATTTTACCCACATTTTAACAATTTAAATATAAAAAATTGATTTGCGGGGACACAACACACGCTTTGATAGTATTTTTTGCTTATTATATTTTTATTGTGTTATTTTGAACGAAATATTTAATTTTTAAGTGCAATTTAATGTCATTTGGGCTGTTATCTTTCATTAAACCGAAATTTTGAACAATTTTAATATGAAACAATCGAGTTGTGGTGATAAAACACACTTTGGTAGAATTTTGGTATAAATTGTTCAAAATGACGTTCAAATGGACAAATATTGAATAATTGCACAAAAAAAATATAAATTAGCAAAAATTACTACCAAAGCGTGTGAACTATAACCACAACTCAATTTTTTTATATTTCATTTTCCCAAAATGTGGGTTTAATGGACCATTTAACCCCGCGCAACATTAAAATGCACGTAAAAATTTAATTTTATGTTCGTGGTGACAAAACACACGAAGTTTTGGCTAATTCATATTTTTTTGTGTTTTTGTTCATTATTTGTCCATTTAAACGTGATTTTGAACGACATGTACCAAAATCTTAACAAAATAATAGGTAAATGGAGAAGTTTTTCAGAAATGACAAAAAATTGCACCTTAAAATTTAATTCTTCAATCGAAATAAGAGTAAATTTCTGTCATTTTGTCTTTTAACCATTATTTTAATTAAAATGTTTAATTTTAAGGTGCAATATTATGTCATTTGGGGTGAAATTCTCCAATTACTCATTATTTTGTTAAGGTTTTGGAACATATCGTTCAAAACAACGATCAAATGGACAAATTATGAACAAAAACACAAAAAATATTAATAAGCAACAAGTACTACCAAAGCGTGTGTTATGTCACAACAACTTAATTTTTTAAGTTGTTGTGACATAACACACAAATTTGATCAAAATGTGGGTGAAATGCACAAATTAGCCCCACGCAATATTAAAATGCACGGTTAAATTTTAAATTTGGTTGGAAATAACGGTTAATAGACAATTTTACTCAAAAATTGTCTGTTTTACCGTTGTTTCGAACAAAATATTTAATTTTAACGTGCATTTATATGTTTATTTTTTTTGTGTTATTATTCATTTTTTGTCCATTTGAACGTTTTTTTTAACAATTAATACCAAAATTCTACCAAAGTGTTATTTATCACCACAACTCAATTTTTTCATATTAAAATTGTTCAAAATGTCGGTTAAATGGAGAATTTTAGCCCAAATGACATTAAATTGCACTTAAAAATTAAATATTTGGTTCAAAATAACACAGAAAATAAATATAATTAAGCAAAAATTACTACCAAAACGTGTGTTTTGTCATCACAATTCAGTTTTTTGATATTTAAATTGTTCAGAATTTGGGTAAAATGCACAATTGAACCCCGCGCAATATCAAAACACGTAAAAATTTGATATTTGGTTCGAAATAACGGTAAATACACAAGTTTAAACCAAACTTGTCTGTTTTACCATTATTTTGAACAAAATATTAAATTTTTACGTGCATTTCTATGTTGCATTGGGTTAAATTGTGCATTTTACCCCCATTTTGGACAATTGAAATATGAAAAAAATTGAGTTGTAGTGATAAAACACAAGATTTGGAAGTATTTTTTGCTAATTTTTATTTTTTTTTGTGTTTTTATTCAATATTTGAATCAAGTGTGTTTTATCACCACATATTAATTTTTTCATATTGAAATTGTTCAAAATGTCAGTAACATGGAGAATTTTACCCCAAATGACATTAAATGGCCCTTAAAAATTAAATATTTGGTTCAAAATAATACAAAAAAAATATAAATTAGCAAAAATTACTACCAAACCGTGGGGTTTGTCACCACAATTCAATTTTTTTATATTTAAATTGTTCAAAACGTCGGTTAAATGCACAATTTAACTAAACGCAATATATAAATGAACTTAAAAATTTCAAATTTGGAAGAAAGTGTGTTTTATCACCACAACTCAATTGTTGTTTATTTAAATTGTTCAAAATTTCAGTAAAATGGAGAATTTCACCCAAAACGACATAAAATTGCACTTAAAAATTAATTATTTGGTTAAAAGTAACACAAAAAAAATATTAATAAGCACAAACTACTACCAAAGCGTGTGTTTTGTCACCACAATTCAATTTTTAGTTATTTTAATTCTCCAAAATGTGGGTAGAATGCACAATTTAACCCCACGCATTATGAAAATGCACTTAAAAAGTTAAGTTAAGTTGATGTGGCCGCTATCGCACACTTAGATCAAATTTGATCCGTTGTGATACCACTCTATACGGCTATAGGTCCGAGTCTTTCCGTAGAGCCATCTGCGCATTGCATAGCTCTATAAAAGTCCTTTAGTACTGACATGGAAGATGGGTCGGCCCAAGGATTCTTAACACGACATAGGATCCAGATTATGTTTATTTTTCACCACCGATCGCACCGCCAAAACGATCGAAGGTGAAAAAACCATTTTGCATTCTGCCTCGAATCGGATTCAAACCAAGAACCTCCCGCTCCAACTGCAGCAGCTTTAACCACAGCGCCACCTGGGCGGTTAAGAAAAACCAAAAAAAAAATGCACGTAAAAATTAAAAAAAAAACAATTCGAAATAACGGTAAATAGACAAGTTAACACAAAACTTGTCTATTTTACCGTTATTTTGAACAATACATTAAAATTTTACGTTCATTTTTATGTTGCGTAGGGTAATATTGTCCATTTTACACAAATTTTGAAAAATTGGAATATAAAAAAATTGAGTTGTGGTGATAAAACACACGCTTTCACGCTTTGGTAGTAATTTTTGCTAATTTATATATTTTTTGATGTTTTTATTCACTATTTGTCCATTTTAACGTCATTTTGAACAATAAATACCAAAATTCTACCGAAGTGTGTTTTATCACCACAACTCAATTGTTTCATATTAAAATTGTTGAAAATGTCGGTTAAATGGAGAATTTCACCCAAAATGACATTAAATTGGACTTTAAAATTAAATATTTGGTTCAAAGTAACACAAAAAAAAACAACTAATAAGCAAAAACTACTACCAAAGCGTGTGTTTTGTCACCACAATTCAATTGTTTTTACATTTTAATTGTCCAAAATGTGGGTAAAATGGACAATATAACCCCATGCAATATAAAAATGCTCGTTAAAATATAAAAAAAATCGAAATAACGGTAAATAGACAAATTTAAACAAATCTTGTCTATTTAACCGTTATTTCGAACAAAACATTCAAATGTTCCGTTCATTTTAATGTTGCGTGGGGTTATATTGTCCATTTAAAATTAACTTTAAACAATTTGAATATAAAAAAAATTGAGTTGTGGTGATAAAACACACGCTTTGGTAGCAATTTTTGATAATTTATATTTTTGTTGTGTTTTTATTCATTATTTGTCCATTTGAACGTCATTTTGAACAATTAATACCAAAATTCTACCGAAGTGTGTTTTATCACCACAACTCAATTGTTTCTTATTGAAATTGTTCAAAATGTCGGTTTAATGTAGAATTTTACCCCAAATGACAAAAAATTGCACTTAAAAATTAAAAATTTGGTTCAAAATAACTAAAAAAATATTATTTAGCATCAATTTCTACCAAAGCGTGTGTTTGGTGCCGACAATACAATTTTTATATATTTTTATTGTTCAAAATGTGGGAAAAATGGACAATTTAACCCAACGCAACATGAAAATGAACTTTAAAAATTAATATTCTGTTCAAAATAACGGTAAAACCGACAATTTTGGTATTAACTTGTCTTTTTATAGTTAATTGGAATATACCAAAATAGAGTTGTGGTGATAAAACACACGCTTTGGTAGTAAGTTTTGCTAATTTATATATTTTTTGTATTTTTAATTCATTATTTGTCTATTTGAACTTCATTTTGAAAAATTAATAAAAAAATTCTACCAAAAATAATTTTACCATCACAAGTCAATTGTTGCATATTTAAATTGTCCACAATGTCGGTTAAATAGAGAATTTCATCCCAAATGACATTAAATTGCGTTTGAAAATTAAATATTTGGTTCAATATAACTGTTAAAAAACCAAGTTTTGTGTCAACTTGTCTATTTACCGTTATTTCGATTAGAATATTTAATTTTTAGGTGCAATTTAATGTCATTTGGGGTGAAATTGTGTAAAATGGAGAATTTTACACGAAATGATGTAAAATTGCACTTAAAAATTAAATATTTGGTTCAAAGTAACACAAAAGAAATATTAATAAGCAAAAACTACTACCAAAGCGTGTATTTTGTCACCACAATTCAGTTTTTTTATATTTAAATTGTCCAAAACGTGGGTTAAATGCCCAATTTAACCCCACGCATTATGAAAATGCACGTCAAAATTTAAAAAAAAATCGAAATAACGGTAAATCGTCAAGTTTATTAAAATTTGTCTATTTTATTGTGATTTTGAACAAAACATTAAAATTTTACGTTTGTTTTTATGTTGCGTGGGGTTATATTGTCCATGCTACCTGTGGAGGTCTACTTTGGTTCACAAGGTCAACTTTGGTTCACAAAATTGTGAATTAAAAAAAAATATAATAATAATAAAAATAAAAAAAGGTATTTACATGGAAAATTCACATGATAAATTGTTGGAATAAGTTAATTAGTTATCATGTTGGTAGAGAGAGTTTCCGGTTTTGATTTTTTATTAAGAGTTTTTTTTATGGGATTGGATTTGAAAAAAAAAAGAAGAACGGGAGTGTAAAATTGGATTTGCAATCCAATTTAACACTCCCGTTCTTCTTCTTTTTTTCTTTTTTTTTTGATTCAAAATAAAACCAAAAAGAAAGAAAAGAAAAAAATTTAACGAGGTGCCGAACGGAAAAAAAAGTTTAGCAACGTTGACCAGAGAAATGATTTGGTTTGGAGATGAATTGTAGTGGATATGGATATGAATGATAAAACCAATCAATCAAGAAAAGAATCAAATAAATATTAACTTATAAATTTAGAGAGATTGAAACGAAATAGTCGTTCATATTTTAGGGTTGTTAAGCTTTGAGCTAATGAAGTCACGTTATCACGCATATTAATTGGTACAATCGATAATCAATATTTCTTACCATCGATAATCAATATTTTTGTTTTTGTTATGTATGAGTTGGTAAAAGAGTCGATCTTACGGGATTTTTTTTGATGAACATAAATTATAAAGGGGGACGAGGGAGTCTAAAATCTGAAGTTGAAAGAGACAGTCGAAATATATTTGACTAAGATATCAGTTTAATTTTTTTGGTTTAATTTTATGAATAAATTTTAAGATAAAAAAACTAAAAATAAGGGTGTTAATAATATATAGTTAAATTGAATTACGAAAATAATCCTAAAATTAAAATTAATGTAAAATTAGACATTGTATAATAAACGTGTGGTAGTGATTTAAAAACACAGTTAGTGAAAAAAAAGAATGCTACCGTTCACTAATAATAAGAACGATTATTAAAAGAAAAAATTAATAATCTTTATGGTGATTAAGGTCGAAACCAACGTGGTGATTCTAAATCACTGAGAAAAAAAAAATGTATTATAATAATTGTATTATATTTTATTATAATAAAATAAAGTTAAATACTGTAATATGAATCAACTGAATAAACTATTGCAATCCTGCACTAAATAAATAAACCTTAAAATCTAGCAACCTAATATATTAATAAAAAAAAATTAAATAATTAATGAATTCGTTAAATTTTCATTCATGCATTCATAATACATTCATTCAATCATCATTCAACATTCAATTATCATTCAACATACGTCATCAATTTTATAAGCTAAGCCATTTTTTTTACGATTATTTTCTTTCTTTTCTAATATGCAGTTTTTAAAGACTTAGTAGTACAAGTACAGGTAAGTTCTTAAGTGATATAAAGTTAGTAGACCCGGTCTTATCCTATTTATTTCCATCCTTTATCTTATTGATCATTCAAGCATCTATTCATCTTCGAAAACCCCACCCCAATCCCTGAGCCTTAGCCGGCAGCAACAACGATCACTCCGAAGCTCTGAATAGATGAATAAATTTCAGTGACGAAAGGCATTTCTCTATAGAAACGAGGTTATATATCTCGCGACTTCATTTATGCCGGTTCATTTCGTTATAGATGGCGCCCAATACGGTTAAAAACGATAGAGTTACAGTTTTTGAATTTATTTTTTTTTCTTTCCTTTCTTTTCATAACCTTTCCCTTCCATTTCTAAATTTCCGATCATTTAATAATTTAAAAAAAAAAAAATTAATTAAATCTGATAATTTCTAAATTTTAATCATTATTTTTATTGGGATTTCATTTAGTATACGCGCGATTCTTATCCAGATAATCTGTTTGAAAGATCGTCAGTCCTGTATAATTTTTTTAATCTCATTTATTTTCCTATGGTTTATCTCACAATTATAATTAAAATTAAATAACAATTTCTTAATTCATATCGCGTTATATCTAATAATTATTATCGAATTAATGTCCGAACAAGTGGTTAAGAACTTGTTGTTTACTAGGTTGATGCTTTCATGACTGCGCAATTTTTTTCTACGCTTGTTTATTGATTAAGTTGTTCGAAGCATGAAATCATTTAAAAACTTTCCTTAAGTTACTGAAATATCAAGGCATTTTGGTTCCAATGTCATATTGTTGAATCCAGTGCTCGTATTTGATATCAGTGCTCTTAACATTTTATTCATTTCTTTTCCTCCACTTTCCATATCCTTCGAGACCGGAATTATCTACTAAATATTTAATCGCTAATTAGAACTTACCTGTATTTCATTCGCTTTATATATCAATTTTTTTTCTCTCTACATAATTTAAAAGTATTGTTATTTTTATAACATACAAACAAATTTTAATAATTTCAATTTTTCTTCGTTTATTAAATAAAATACTTAATAAAATAATAATTAAAAATATATAAAATAAATAATAATTATTATATATTTTTAACATTTTTACGTTATTATATCATTATGGATTTACCAATTTTAAATGTGGACTATTTAGATATAGACGAGATCAAATTCGAATGTGAACTTCGTAAGATTACGGCTCCCTTCGAGTCCAAATGAGGATTTTGGAAGCACAGATAAAAACAGAGTATAGTAATCCAAGTAAAGCTGCTCAACAACCTCATCCGTTAGTCTTAAAATTTCCCCATACTGAAGTGACTACTTGTACGAGCAAATTACACAAATTATAAATTTCGTTACACAAACTTGTTGAAATCGGTGATCCTGACAATGAAGAGATCGAAGCTCTTATTTCTAAATTTGTTCATGTTTATTCTCGATTGGAAAAAGTAAAGGATCTGTTAGATTACCAATCCCCGTCAGCAAATAGTTAGTCGTGATTAAAGATTTAATTCAATTAGCTTTAAAATTTCAACTTAAACAATTATCTCAACCTGAACTAATTACTGCTATCAATAATGTATCTATTGACCTCATTGAAATGCTTAATATTACAGGAACTTCTATAGGCGAAACAATTAATTCAGACCATCCAACATCTCACAACACATCTACTCCAAATCATGATACCAGATCAAACACAAATGCTAAAGCTAATAGGATTGAAACCAACAATATCGAAATTATTAATCCAATTAATATGAGAGAGCACGATGATGTTACTGTTCCGATTGTGGAACCCTCTGAACCTCAACTCTTAACAATCAATCAGGATAGTAAACTGGTAAACAAAAATATACCAATTGAAACATCCAATCATAATGCAACTTCATCCTTATTACCACCTGGAATTAATCCAATCTCCAACTATGTACCATTAAATCAGTATGCATCTTTTCATCAATCATTACCTCAACCTATAGATAGAGTGTTAACAACAAATATCATGGCTAGTGAATATCCAGTTCAAACAAATAGTTTGCTACTTCAAGCGGAAGTTCCTAAAACAAACCAAAGTGCCCCTCGTTCGGTTAGTTTTCCGTCTGCTACTCCAATTCATAAATGGAACATAACCTTTAATGGCTCACTTGCAGGTTTACCTGTCGAAAAATTCCTATTTAGAATTGAACATCTAGCGAAAATACACCGCATTCCATTAGACCAATTAGCTACTGATATACATTCGCTGTTAATCATGGAGCGTAATCCCTATAGTAAATGGTTAGATGTTCGGGAATCTTTTCTTCATCGTTTTAGAAATCGTAGATCAGACGCTGAAATCAAACAATCTTTACAAAATAGAGTTCAACGATTAAAGGAATCATTCATAGATTTTTACTATGATGTACTCAATTTATCGTTACCATTACAAATTTCTTTGCCGGATTTGGAACTTCTAGAAATATTGAAGCGGAACATGAGACCAGGCCTTAAAGCTCATATAGCCGGACGAGTTTTTTCTTCCGTAGCTGATTTAGTTTATGTATGTGTTGCTACTGAGGACATGTGGAAAAGTATGGACTACGTACCTGAGCTTAACATGAATGACCGTAGTTCACATCAAAATATCCATTAAATAGTGGAAACAATCCCACCACAAGCCACTTCGAGTGATGTTTTATTTAATCATCGACAATTGCCTTTACCGACCATTATTGAGGAGTTTAATAAACCAAGATATCAAAATTATATACCTTTACGAAATGAATCTACTGTTACGTGTTGGAACTGCAGAAACAAAGGTCATATTTTTATCGATTGTGACTTGCCTAAATCTAAAGATTTTTGTTACGGTTGTGGAACTCCGGATGTGCTTAAGCCACACTGCATTGCATGTAATAAGAAATCGGAAAACCGACCAGCGGAGATGCGCATACCTGGGCTGTTGCATTTCCGACAACCTCAGCCGCGAACAAATCGATTGACACCCCAGGGTTACCACCAAATCAACAACCCAAACCAAATTCTATAATTAATCTTATACAATTTCCAAATCAAACGCCTAAGTTATTTATTTATTTATTTTTATTTATTTATTTATTTGTTTGTTTACAATAATTTTTTGTGTGAACTATTCACCCCTTTTTGAGCATTAGCTCATTCATAAAAGATGTATAGTTCTTCAATTGATATCTTGTATTTAAAACATGGCTCCTGGTTTGACAGCTTTTGCACTCTGTGTGTTCAACATTACTGCTCGTACCGTGTAGTTGTGAATTAGTTTTTCTTGACTCGATGTAAATCGAATTAAACTGTTTTAATGTCAACCAATTAACTTCTTAATAAGTATGGAACCCTTTCTGGACCAGTTTAGAACAAACTAGCTAGCTTCTAACGAAACTATTTTTAAATTTTTCTAAACCATTAACTTTTTAAAAAATAAATCTTTTTCAAACTAAACGTTGCGTCAAGTATTTTCGGAAAAATCGTGATATTATTACTCTCACCAAACAAATATCAGAGTCTCAAATTAATGCTGAGTATGACTATTAGGATTATCGCCCTTATGCTACAGTATTTACTGCTGGCATTAAAATACGTGGCTTACTCGATAGTGGTGCTTCCGTTAGTGCATTGGGTAGAGGATCCGAAGCTTTTGTTTTAGAAAATAATCTTAGTATTACCCCATTTCACACCTTTATTCAAACAGCCTGTGGGTCAGCTCAGAAAGTTATTGGGTATATAACTACGGACATAATATATAATAATAAAACACGTAAAATGAAAATCTTGATTGTACCAACATTACAACAAAATCTATATTTGGGTTATGATTTTTGGCGAGTTTTTGATATTAAGCCTTCTATTTCCGAATTAATACCGGACACAACTAAATTTATTCCATCAAATAATTTAACCCTTGATTAAAAATGCAAACAACATAAGCTAACTATCGATCAAAAGAATAAACTTCAGGCCATAATCGATTCTTTTCCGAGCTACGAGAAATTAGGTCTTGGTAGAACGAACATTGTCACCCACGTTATCGATGTTGGGGCTTCTATACCGGTGAAGCAACGACATTATGCAATATCTCCTGTTGTGCAACTAGAAGTTTTCCGAGAATTGGATCGCATGATAGAACTGGATATCATTGAAGAGAGTAACAGCTCGTGGAGTTCTCCCATGACAATTGTGAGAAAGCCTGGGAAAATCAGACTATGCCTCGATGCCAGGAGACTCAATGCACTTACTCAAAAGGATGCACACCCACTTCCTTTGATCGATGGTCTATTAAGTAGGCCAGATAGGACCAGATACATTTCGAGTCTGGATCTCAAAGATGCTTTTTGGCAAATTCCTTTGGATCCAGGCTCAAAAGAGAAAACCGCCTTTACTGTCCCGAGACGCCCCTTATACCAATTTAAGGTGATGCCTTTTGGGCTCTGTAATGCGCCTCAAACCTTGTCTCGTTTGATGAACAAAGTTATTCCCCAGGACCAGGTATTTGTATTTTTGGACGATTAACTCATAACAACCGCTACGTTCGAAGAACACCTCTCTCTACTAAGTGATGTTTCTGAACGACTCACTAAAGCTAACCTTACCATCAATGTCCAAAAGAGTAAATTTCTCCTCCAAGAGATCGAGTACCTTGGTTATGTAGTTGGGAGTGGTGGTTTAAAACCAAACCCCGACAAGGTAAAGGCCATTGCAGAGTTTCCTACTCCAAAGAATATTCGGCAAATACGACGGTTTCTGGGTGTTTCGGGATGGTATCGACGGTTCATAAAAAACTATTCAACCTTACCTGCTCCTCTTTCGGATCTCCTAAAGAAAAACAAAAAGTTTGAATGGAATGAACAGGCTCTGATCGCTTTTGAAGCACTTAAATCTGCGTTAATTTCGTCCCCGGTTCTCGCTACACCCGATTTTACAAAAAGGTTTTTTATTCAATGTGACGCTAGTTCTACAGGAATAGGAGCTGTTTTGTTCCAGAAAGATCACGAGGGCGAAGACAGACCAAAATCTTTTGTGTCACAAAAGTTAAATGCTGCACAACGCAACTATAGCGTGACCGAACTCGAGTGTTTAGCGGCAGTCATCGCTATTAAAAAATTTCGATCATATGTCGAAGGACTGCCATTTACAGTCTTCACGGACCACGCGAGTTTGACCTGGTTAATGACCCTAAAGGACTTATCAGGTAGAGTGGCACGTTGGAGTTTGAAATTACAAACTTTCAACTTTGACATAGAGTATAGAAAAGGTAGCCAAAATACGGTTCCTGATGCACTGTCTCGTGTAGAAATGAATGCTATTGAACTTCAAATGTCACCACTACACATAGATTTAAGTTCACCTGCATTTAGTTCGCCAGAATACGCAAAGCTTGTGCAACAGATTAAAATTAACCCACACAAATATTCCATTCAAGTGAATGATGGCAAAGCATACGTAAATACCATGACCTCTGAATCTAATTGTCAATTCGATATACCAACTACTAAACTCCTCATACCTACAGAACTTCGACATGGTTTGATGAAATCACTAACGTAAGCTCGTTTGGGCATCTCTAAAACTATGGAGATTCTCAAAAGATACTTTTATTGGCCCACGCTTCTATGTGATGTTCGTAACTATATATCTACTTGTGAATCATGTAAGGTAAACAGACTCATAAACTATATGTATAAGTCTCCTTTGGGTAGTTTACCTATTACTTATAGACCTTGGCAGAGGCTATACTTGGATTTCCTTGGGCCTTACCCTCGTACACGAAAGGGGAATACTACGATACTAATTGCGGTTGATCATTTTTCAAAATTTGTATTGACAAAGGCTGTTCGACAAGCGACTTCTACGGAGGTGACTACATTTCTAGAAAACCAAGTGTTTCACATTTTTGGAGTACCGGAAGTAATAGTTACTGACAACGGCAGGCAATTTGTTTCCAAATTACTCGGAAATTTATGTGACAAATATGGTATACAGCATTTATTCACGGCTAAATATTCTCCGCAAGCGAATGCGTCCGAGCGCGTAAATCGTAATATTTTAAATGCTCTCCGATCATATATTAAAGAAGATCAGCGAGTTTGGGATACCACATTTAGTTCGGTAACCTGCGCATTAAATAATTCAGTGCACGAGACAATTCGATTTTCGCCACATTATGTTGTTTTCGGTCAACACGCCGTTTTGCATGGATCTTCATATCAATTACTCAAACATTTATACAAATTGGGTGGCAATATGTTGAATTATGATGATTAACAAGGTATTATGTTCGATGTTTACCAGAAAATACAATGTCAGTTACAAGATGCAATACAAAAAAATAAATCTCGGTATAATTTACGAGCTAGAATCCCAAACTATACATTAGGGCAAATTGTCTATGTTAAAAACTTTACTCAAAGTAAGGCTGCTGATCAGTATGCAGCAAAATTAGCACCCAAATTTGTAAAGGCCAAGATTTGTAAACTCGTAGGTAAAGTGGCATGTGAAGTTTGTAATGAGGATGGACGTTCGATGGGAATTTACCATTTTAAGGACTTGAAAAGATTAATTTGTGCCAAATTTCGACAAAAAAATGCTGCTAAAGTAATGCCCGGCTTGTGAGACCTATCTCTTGGGGTGAGTCGTCCCCACGATTTGAAACGAAATAGTCGTTCAATTTTTAGGGTTGTTAAGCTCTGAGCTAATGAAGTCACGTTATCACGCATATTAATTGGTACAATCGATAATCAATATTTCTTACCATCGATAATCAATATTTTTTTTTGTTATGTATGAGTTGGTAAAAGAGTCGATCTTACGGGATTTTTTTTTTATGAACATAAATTATAAAGGGGGACAAGGGAGTCTAAAATCTGAAGTTGATAGAGACAGTCGAAATAGATTTGACTGAGATAAAAGTTTAATTTTTTTGGTTTAATTTTATAAATTAATTTTAAGATATAAAAACTAAAAATAAGGGTGTTAATAATATATAGTTAAATTAAATAACGAAAATAATCCTAAAATTAAAATTAATGTTAAATTAGACATTGTATAATAAACGTGTGGTAGTGATTTAAAAACACAGTTAGTGAAAAAAAGAATGCTACCGTTCACCAATAATAAGAACGATTATAAAAAAAAAAAATTAATAATCTTTATGGTGATTAAGGTCGAAACCAACGTGGTGATTCTAAATCACTGATCACTAATAATAAGAACGATTATAAAAAAAAAAAATTAATAATCTTTATGGTGATTAAGGTCGAAACCAACGTGGTGATTCTAAATCACTGAGAAAAAAAAATGTACATTTTAGTATAATAAAATAAAAATAAATACTTCAATATGAATCAACTGAATAAACTATTGCAATCCTGCACTAAATAAATAAACCTTAAAATCTAGCAACCTAATATATTAATAAAAAAAAATTAAATAATTAATGAATTCGTTAAATTTTCATTCATGCAATCATAATACATTCATTCAATCATCATTCAACATTCAATCATCATTCAACATACGTCATCAATTTTATAAGCTAAGCCATTTTTTTTTTCATCATATATAAATAATACTATTAAATTTATAATTATAATTACATTATAGATAAAATTTATGATTATATTGTTTTGTTTGGTTAAGGGTATAGTATTAAGTTAGTGTCCTTGTGATTATAAAAATAAATTAAGGAAATTAAACAAAAGGAATTTTCGCGTGTAAATATTATAATTTTTCTTCTGGTTTCCCCTTTTCGACTTAGTACTTACGATTATTTTCTTTCTTTTCTAATATGCAGTTTTTAAAGACTTAGTATTGCAAGTACAGGTAAGTTCTAAAGTGATATAAAGTTAGTAGACCCGGTCTTATCCTATTTATTTCCATCCTTTATCTAAGTGATCATTCAAGCATCTATTCATCTTCGAAAACCCCACCCCAATCCCTGCAACAACGATCACTCCGAAGCTCTGAAAAGATGAATAAATTTCAGGGACGAAAGGCATTTCTCTATAGAAACGAGGTTATATATCTCGCGACTTCATTTATGCTGGTTCATTTCGTTACAAGATAACTACCTATCTAAATTATTTATCGCGGAGTTGGAGTTCCAATACGACGCTTACACGTGGTATGTTGAATAATCCTGAACATCATCTCGGGGATCCAGAGAATTCGAGTTAGAATCACCACTACCTTTTCCACACAAATTATATACTGGTGGGAAGTTTCACGGACAACATTTTTTTTGCGAAAACAAAAATGTAAACGGAAAAATGTGAAGACACAGTGCTTCCCTGTTTTTTCTGGTGTTGTGAAAATAAATTTATTTTATTCACAAATAGAATTTTTGAAAGTTTATTTAGTTTAAGTTTTCTAATTTGATATAGTTAAAGTTTTCTTATTTTCAACTTAATTTAGAAGTGTAAAATGGTTAAAGAAAAGTTTACATATATTGGTTATTTTTTTTGTAAATCTTCCTCTTTATTTAATCACCAATAATTGGAGGGTATCAAAGGGTTATTGGTGATTTCAATATAAATATTACAAGAGTGAAAAGATTTTCGTTGGGGTGTGGTTTTTTTTCAGTTTCGACGAAGCGCTTCATCGGAAAATTAACACACTTTCATAAGGTACAAATTTTTGATTAACTTTATATAAACAAAATTTTGGTTTGTTCTTGGAAATATTTATATGGGGAGACATTTTGTATTTTGGTAAGAGTATAATATTATTTGGTCAGTAAAATAAGTGATGAATTATTATTATTTTGCGGTGATAAATGAAAGGTTGATAAACACCAGAATTTTTGTCTTGTAGAATTGAATTGTCTTATTACTTAATATTAACATGTTTTCTTCCTTTAATTTTAGATTTTGTCTATTTTCTTTATTATATATTATGTTCAAAATTAAATCAAGTTTTTTTTTAATTTATAATAAATAAATCAAAATTTTTCTTTGGAATTTAAAGAGAAGTGAAATTAGTTATTTACTCAATTTATCTTAATTTTTTTTTGCTATTTACATTTCCTGGAATAAAAGTTTTTTGCAGATGGTTCAAGTAATGTGTATAACTGAAAGTGTTTAGGGATCACCTAAATCAAAATGCTACATACCCGAATTTTGAACAATTGGAATATAAAAAAATTGAGTTGTGGTGATAAAACACACGCTTTGGTAGTAATTTTTGCTAATTTATATTTTTTGTGGTTTTTATTCAATATTTGCCCATTTGAACGTCATTTGAACAATTAATACCAAGTATCTACCAAAGTGTGTTTTATCACCACAACTCAATTGTTGCATATTGAAATTGTTCAAAATGTCGGTTTAATGGATAATTTCATCCCAAATGACATTAAATTGCACTTAAAAATTAAATATTTGGTTCAAAGTTACACAAAAAAAATATAATTAATAAACAATTACTACCAAAGCGTGCGTTTGGTCACCACAATTCAATTGTGATATATTAAAATTGTTCAAAATGTGGGTAAAGTGGAAAAAATAACCCCATGCAACATGAAAATGAACGTATAAAATAATAATTTGTTAGAAATAACGGAAAAAAGACAAGTTTTGTAGTAACTTGTCTATTTATTGTAAATTGGAATATACAAAAATTGTGTTGTGGTGATAAAACACACGCTGTGGTGATAATTTTTGCTAATTTTTATATTTTTTAATTCATTATTTGTCCATTTGAACTTCATTTTGAACATTAAATACCAAAATTCTAACAAAGTTAATTTAATCACCATAACTCAATTGTTTCATATTTAAATTCTTCAAAATGTCGGTTAAATGGAAATTTTTACCTTAAATGACCTAAACTTGCACTTAAAAATTAAATATTTGGTTCAAACCAACCGTTTAAACGACAAATTTGGTGTCAACTTGTCCATTTACCGTTATTTCGATTAGAATATTTAACTTTAAAGTGCAATTTTATGTCATTTTGGGTGAAATTCTTCATTTACCCATTATTTTGTTAAGTTTTTGATACATGTCGTTCAAAATGACGTTCAAATGGACAAATTTTGAACAATAACACAAAAAAAATATTAATTAGCAAAAATTACTACTAAAGCGTGTGTTTTGTCACCACAACTCAATTTTTTGATATTTAAATAGTTCAAAATGTGGGTAAAATGCACAATTCAACCCCACGCAATATAAAAATGGACGTAAAAATTTCAAATTTGGTTCAAAATAACGGTTAACAGACAAGTTAACATAAGTCTTGTCAGTTTAACCGTAACTTTGAAAAAAATATAAAATTTTTACGTGCATTTTTATGATTCGCGGCGTTAAATAGTCCATTTTGCCCACATTTTGTACAATTGAAATATAAGAAAATTGAGTTGTGTTGATAAAACACACGCTTCGGTAGTAATTTTTGCTAATTTATATTTTTTTTTTTGTATTTTTAATTCATTATTTGTTCATTTCAACTTCTATTTAAACAATATTTTTTTTTTTTTTTTTTTTTTTTTTTTTTTTTTTTTTATTTATTATTATATTATTGAAACTAGTCTTTCCAGACTAACCATCAATTTACATCTGAATTCTTACAAACTAAAATATAATGTGGTCACTGTAGATCCAGCGATGCACAGTGCCTGTTCGTTGGTAGGTAGCTGCTCACATACTAACGAGCTCGAAGGGTTTGGTTCTTTTAAGTCTCCTAACCAAATGTTCATTATCCAGTAGCCGAGAGGCTTCCGCATTGACATGTTCCATTAGTCTCGATTCATGCTTCGATGCAAATCGTTTTATTTCGAGTTTTATATCTGGAATCTCCAAATCACGATGCAAATCACTATTACGAATGTACCAGGGTGCATTGACTATACTCCGAAGTACCTTATTCTGGAAGTTTTGTATAAGTTTAATGTTAGTATTTTTAGTACAGCCCCAAAGCTGAATGCCATATAGCCAAATCGGCTTAAGAACCTGATTGTAAATCAGTATTTTGTTGCATATGCTTAATTTTGACCTTCGCCCAATTAGCCAGTACAATTGTCTATATTTAAGATCAAGCTCTTTTCTTTTCTTCTTCACATGCTCTTTCCATTTAAGTTTAACATCCAGAGTCATACCCAAGTATTTAGCAGAGTTCACGTTCGGCACCATCACATCGTTTAAGCTGATTGTCGGCGGATTAACCAATGATTTATTCGTAAAGTTGACATGGGCAGATTTTAATTCATTGAGTTTGATTTTCCATCGCTTGGTCCACTGGCGAATTTCACCACTTGCACATTGAAGTTTATTCGCCGCTTCTTCCACAGTTTGCTCTGTTGATAGTATCGCGGTGTCGTCAGCAAACGTTGCTATGCTTACGTGGTCGGGCTGTGGTATATCACTTGTATATAGTAGGTAAAGGACTGGACCTAGAACGCTGCCTTGTGGAACACCTGCCCGTATCTCTCTCAGTTCAGAATACTCATCTTCTTGTCTTACTCTAAAAAGCCTTTCAGATAAATATGATCTCAAAAGATCAATATATGGCCCCGGAAGCATAGCATTAAGTTTATATATTAAACCCTCGTGCCATACCTTATCGAAAGCTGCTGCCACATCCAGAAATAAGGTCGAACAAATTTGTTTTTCTTCTAACGCCTTTTCTATAATGTCTGTTATTCTGTGAACCTGATCAATTGTAGAATGTTTGCATCTAAACCCAAATTGGTGACCCGGTATTAGGTCTCTACTTTCTATTATTGGCTTCATTCTCTTCAAGAGTAGTCTCTCCATTAGCTTTGAAATGATAGGGAGCAGTGATATCGGACGATACGATTTAGCTTCATTAGGGGGTTTACCTGGTTTCGGTAACATAATAACTTCCGCAACTTTCCAGGCCGAAGGAACATGTCTTAATCTAATAACAGCATTAAACAAATAAGTTAGTTTAGCGATAGCTTTCTTTGGTAGTTGCTTTAAAATTTCTCCCGTTATAAGGTCATATCCAGGTGCCTTTGCTGACTTCAGATTGAATTGTATTTCACTGGTAACTTCTTTTTGGGTTGTTAGAGGAATTCCACCCTCATAATTGCTGCTTTCATTTTCGATTATAATATCCGATTCAATCTCATTCGGTTTGAAAATATCAGCCAAATGGTTAGCAAATTCTTCAGCTTTTGCTTTGTTATCTCTAGCCCACGAGCCATCATTTCTCTTAATAGGAGGGATTTGCGTAATTGGGGTTTTTATACTTTTAGTTGCCTTCCATAGTGAGTAGTTCGTATCTTCATCAGCGGTCAATTTTCCCAGATACAAAGAAAACGATTTTTCATTTAGCTTCTGAATTTCTCGCTTAAGCTGTTGTGATTTATTATTTAGAATCGTCTTATCAGATGGACTCCTTGTTTGTTGCCATTTTCTCCTAGCTTTTCTTTTTTCTAAGACAAGATTCCGAATTTCTCTTGGGTAACTTTTACCAATGGTTTTGGATACTGTTCCATTAGTATTATTCCAAGCGGTAATCTGAATGATATCGGTGAAATTTTCTACCTCTTCTTCTAGATCCTGAATAGTTTTTAGTCGTGTTTGTAAGTTAATCTTGTTTTCTACTTCAGATCTGAAGCTCGCCCAATCAGTTGTTTTATTGGCAAGAGTTGGTCTCGTTTCCTTTCTAATTATCTTGTCGCTTAATTTAAACAATATATACCAAAATTCAACGAAAGTTTATTTAATCACCACCACTCAATTGTTTAATATATAAATTGTTCAAAATGTCGGTTTAATGGAGAATTTCACCTTTAATGAAATTAAATTGCACTTAAAGTTTTATATTTGGTTTAAAATAACGGTAAAACCGAGAAGTTTGGTGTCAACTTGCCTATTTACCGTTATTTCGATTAGAATATTTAATTTTAAGGTTCATTTTTATGTCATTTGGGGTGAAATTCTCCATTTACTTACTTATAATTTTGTTAAAATTTTGGTACATATCGTTCAAAATGACGTTCAAATGGACAAATAATGAACAAAAACACAAAAAAATATTATTAAGCAAAAATTACTACCAAAGCGTGTATTTTGTCACCACAATTAAATTTTTTATATTAAAATTGTTCAGAATGTGGGTAAAATGGAAATTTTTACCCAACGCTATATAAAAATGCACGTAAATATTTTAAATTTGGTTCGAAATAACGGTAAATACACAAGTTTTCACTAAACTTGTCAGTTTCACCGTTATTTCGAACAAAATAGTAGATTTTACGTCCAATTTTATGTTGTGCGGGGTAAAATGGTCCATTTAACCCCCAATTTGAACAATTGAAATATAAAAAAATTAAGTTGTGATGATAAAACACACGCTTTGGTAGTAATTATTGCTAATTTATATTTTTTTTTGTGTTTTAATTCCTTATTTGTCCATTTGAACGTCATTTTGAACAATTAATACCACAATTCTACCAAAGTGTGTTTAATCACCACATCTAAATTTTTCATATTGAAATTGTTCAATATGTCAATTAAATGGAGAATTTCAGCTCAAATGACATAAAATTGCACTTCAAAAATAAATATTTGGTTCAAAATAACACAAAAAAAATATTTTTAAGCAAAACTTACTACCAAAGCGTGTGTTTTGTCACCACAATTCAATTTTTGTATGTTAATTGTTCAAATGTGGGGTTAATGCACAATTTAACCACACGCAATATTAAAAAGCACGTAACAACTAAAATGTTTCATCGGAATAACGGAAAATAGTCAAGTTTACACAAAACTTGTTTAATTTAACGTTATTTCGAATAAAATATTAAATTTTAACGTGCATTTTTATGTTGCGTGGGGTTCTATTGTCCATTTTTACCTAATTTAAACAATTTGAGTACACAAAAAAAGATTTGTGGTGACAAAACACAAGCTTTGGTAGTATTTTTTGCTAATTTATATATTTTTTGTATATTTTTTCATTATTTGTCCATTTGAACGTCATTTTAAACAATAATACCAAAATTCTACCAAAGTGTGTTTTATCACCACAACTCAACTGTTCAAAATGTCGGTTAAATGGAGAATTTCAGCCCAAAATGAAATAAAATTGCACAAAAAAATTAAATATATGGTTCAAAATAACACAATAAAAATATTAATAAGAAAATATTACTACCATAGCGTGTGTTTTGTCGTGTGTTTTGTCGTATTGAGTTGTGGTGATAAAACACACGCTGTGGTGATAATTTTTGCTAATTTTTATATTTTTTAATTCATTATTTGTCCATTTGAACTTCATTTTGAACAATAAATACCAAAATTCTAACAAAGTTAATTTAATCACCATAACTCAATTGTTTCATATTTAAATTCTTCAAAATGTCGGTTAAATGGAAATTTTTACCTTAAATGACCTAAACTTGCACTTAAAAATTAAATATTTGGTTCAAAACAACCGTTTAAACGACAAATTTGGTGTCAACTTGTCCATTTACCGTTATTTCGATTAGAATATTTAACTTTAAAGTGCAATATTATGTAATTTTGGGTAAAATTCTTCATTTACCCATTATTTTGTTAAGTTTTTGATACATGTCGTTCAAAATGACGTTCAAATGGACAAATTTTGAACAATAACACAAAAAAAAATATTAATTAGCAAAAATTACTACTAAAGCGTGTGTTTTGTCACCACAACTCAATTTTTTGATATTTAAATAGTTCAAAATGTGGGTAAAATGCACAATTCAACCCCACGCGATATAAAAATGGACGTAAAAATTTCAAATTTGGTTCAAAATAACGGTTAACAGACAAGTTAACATAAGTCTTGTCAGTTTAACCGTAACTTTGAAAAAAATATAAAATTTTTACGTGCATTTTTATGATTCGCGGCGTTAAATAGTCCATTTTGCCCACATTTTGTACAATTGAAATATAAGAAAATTGAGTTGTGTTGATAAAACACACGCTTCGGTAGTAATTTTTGCTAATTTATATTTTTTTTTTGTATTTTTAATTCATTATTTGTTCATTTCAACTTCTATTTAAACAATATATACCAAAATTCAACGAAAGTTTATTAAATCACCACCTCTCAATTGTTTAATATATAAATTGTTCAAAATGTCGGTTTAATGGAGAATTTCACCTTAAATGAAATTAAATTGCACTTAAAGTTTTATATTTGGTTTAAAATAACGGTAAAACCGAATAGTTTGGTGTCAACTTGCCTATTTACCGTTATTTCGATTAGAATATTTAATTTTAAGGTTCATTTTTATGTCATTTGGGGTGAAATTCTCCATTTACTTACTTATAATTTTGTTAAAATTTTGGTACATATCGTTCAAAATGACGTTCAAATGGACAAATAATGAACAAAAACACAAAAAAATATTATTAAGCAAAAATTACTACCAAAGCGTGTATTTTGTCACCACAATTAAATTTTTTATATTAAAATTGTTCAGAATGTGGGTAAAATGGAAATTTTTACCCAACGCTATATAAAAATGCACGTAAATATTTTAAATTTGGTTCGAAATAACGGTTAATACACAAGTTTTCACTAAACTTGTCAGTTTCACCGTTATTTCGAACAAAATAGTAGATTTTACGTGCAATTTTATGTTGTGCGGGGTAAAATGGTCCATTTAACCCCCAATTTGAACAATTGAAATATAAAAAAATTAAGTTGTGATGATAAAACACACGCTTTGGTAGTAATTATTGCTAATTTATATTTTTTTTTGTGTTTTAATTCCTTATTTGTCCATTTGAACGTCATTTTGAACAATTAATACCACAATTCTACCAAAGTGTGTTTAATCACCACATCTAAATTTTTCATATTGAAATTGTTCAATATGTCAATTAAATGGAGAATTTCAGCTCAAATGACATAAAATTGCACTTCAAAAATAAATATTTGGTTCAAAATAACACAAAAAAAATATTTTTAAGCAAAACTTACTACCAAAGCGTGTGTTTTGTCACCACAATTCAATTTTTGTATGTTAATTGTTCAAATGTGGGGTTAATGCACAATTTAACCACACGCAATATTAAAAAGCACGTAACAACTAAAATGTTTCATCGGAATAACGGAAAATAGTCAAGTTTACACAAAACTTGTTTAATTTAACGTTATTTCGAATAAAATATTAAATTTTAACGTGCATTTTTATGTTGCGTGGGGTTCTTTTGTCCATTTTTACCCAATTTAAACAATTTGAGTATACAAAAAAAAATTTGTGGTGACAAAACACAAGCTCTGGTAGTATTTTTTGCTAATTTATATATTTTTTGTATATTTTTTCATTATTTGTCCATTTGAACGTCATTTTAAACAATAATACCAAAATTCTACCAAAGTGTGTTTTATCACCACAACTCAACTGTTCAAAATGTCGGTTAAATGGAGAATTTCAGCCCAAAATGAAATAAAATTGCACTAAAAAATTAAATATATGGTTCAAAATAACACAAAAAAAATATAAATAAGAAAATATTACTACCATAGCGTGTGTTTTGTCACCACAATCCAATTTTATAGGATTTGAATTTTTCAAAATGTGGGTTTAATTCACAATTTAACCCCACACAACATGAAAATTCACGTAAAATGTAAAAATTTTGTTCGAAATAACGGCAAATAGACAAATTTAAACAAAACTTATCTATTTTACCGTTATTTTGAACAAAATATTTAATTTTTAGGTGCATTTAATGTTGCGTGGGGTTATATTGTCCATTTTGAACAATTTTGAACAATTGGAATATACAAGATAGATTTGTGGTGATAAAACTCACGCTTTGGTAATAATTTTTGCTAATTTATATTTTGTTTGTATTTTTATTCATTAATTGTCCATTTGTACGTCATTTTGAACGATAAGTTACAAAATTCTTCTTAAATTACATGAATCGCCATAACTCAATTGTTTCATATTTAAAATTTTCAAAATGTCGGTTTAATGGAGAATTGCACCCAAATGACATTAGATAGCACTTAAAAATTAAAAATTTAGTTCAAAATAACGGTTAAAACGACACGTTTTGTGTCATCTTGTCTATTTACCGTTAGTTCGATTAAAATAATTAATTTTTAGGTGCAATTTTACGTCAATTGGGGTGAAATTCTCCATTCACCCATTATTTTGTTAAGATTTTGGAACATATCGTTCAAAATGGCGTTCAAATGGACAAATAATGAACAAAAACACAAAAAAAAATATTAATTAGGAAAAATTACTACTAAAGCATGTGTTTTGTCCCCAAAACTTAATTTTTTTATATTAAAATTGTTCAAAATGTTGGTAAAATGCAAAACTTAACGCCACGCAATATAAAATTGACGTAAAAATTTAAAATTTGGTTCAAAATAACGGTAAATAGACAAATTAACACAAAACTTGTCAGTTTAACCGTAACTTTGAAAAAATAAAAATTTTTACGTGCATTTTTATGTTTCGCGGGGTGAAATGGTCCATTTTGCCCACATTTTTGACAATTTAAATATAAGAAAATTGAGTTGTGGTGATAAATCACACGCTTTGATAGTAATTTTTGCAAATTAATATTTTGTTTGTATTTTTATTCATAATTTGTCCATTTTAGGATCATTGTGAACCAGTCATACCAAAATTTTACCAAAGTTAATTTGATCACCACAACTCCATTGTTTCATATTTAAACTGTTCAAATTGTCGGTGAAACTGAGAGTTTCACCCCAAATGACATAAAATTGCACTTAAAAATTAAAAATTTGGGTCATCATAACGGTAAAAACGTCAAGTTTTGTGTCAACTTGCCATTTTCCGTTATTTCGATTAGAATATTTAATTTAAAGGTGCAATTTTATGTCATTTGGGGTAAAATTCTCCATTTACCCATTATTAAGTAGAGATATTGGTACATATCGTTCAAAATGACTCTTAAATGGACAAAAAGTGAACAAAAACACAAAAAAATATTATTAAGCAAAAATTACTACCAAAGCGTGTATTTTGTCACCACAATTAAATTTTTTATATTTAAATTGTTCAGAATGTGGGTAAAATGCAAATTTTTACACAACGCTATATAAAAATGCACGTTTATATTTAAAATTTGGTTCGAAATAACGGTAAATAGACAAGTTTACACAAAACTTGTCTGTTTTACCTGTATTTCGAACAAAATATTAATTTAAAACGTGCATACTGATGTTGCGCGGGGATAAAGGGTTTATTTTACCCGCAGTTTTGACAATTTAAGTATAAAACAATTGAGTTGTGGTGATAAAACACACGCTTTGGTAGTAATTTTTGCTAATTTATATTTTTTTGTGTTCCTTTTCATTATTTGTCCATTTGAACGTCATTTTGAACAATTAATACCAAAATTCTACCAAAGTGGGTTTTAACACCACAACTCAATTGTTCATATAAAAATTGTACAAAATGTCGGATAAATGGAGAATTTTAGCCCAAATGACATTAAATTGTCCTTAAAAGTTACATATTTGGTTCAACTAACACAAAAAATATTAATAAGCAAAAATTACCAGCAAAGCGTGTGTTTTGTCTCTACAACTCAACTTTTTTACATTAAAATTTTTCAAAATGTAGATAAAATGTACAATTTAACCCGACGCAACATAAAAATGCATGTAAAAATTTAATAATTTTTCGAAATAACGGTAAATAGACAAGGTTTAACAAAACTTGTCTGTATACCGTTTTTCCGAACAAAATATTAAACTTTTACGTGCATTTTTATGTTGCGTGGGGCAATATTGTCCATTTATACTAAATTTTATAAAAATGGGAATATATAAAAATAGAATTGTTGTGATAAAACACACGCTTTGGTAGCAATTAGTCCTTATTTATATAATTTTTGAAATTTTTATTAGTTATTTGTCCATTTGAACGTCATTTTGGACAATTTACACCAAAATTCCACCAAAGTAATTAAATCACCACAAAATTGTTCAAAATGTCGGTTAAATGGAGAATTTCACCCCAAATGACACTAAATTGCACTAAAAAATTAAATATTTGGTTCATAATAACGGTTAAAAAAACGAAGTTTTGTGTCAACTTGTACATTTACCGATATTTCGCTTAGAATATTTAATTTTAAGGTGCAATTTCATGTCATTTGGGGTACAACGCTCCAATAACCCATGATTTTGTTAAGATTTTGGTACATATTGTTCAAAATGACGTTCAAATGGACAAATAATGATTAAAATCACAAAAAATATTAATTAGAAAAAATTACTAACAAAGCATGTGTTTTGTCACCACAACACAATTTTTTAATATTTTAATTCTTCAAAATGTGGGTTAAATGCACAATTTAACCCTACGCATTATAAAAATGCACATTTAAATTTAAAATTTGGTTCGAAATAACGGTAAATAAACATATTTACACAAAAATTATTTGTGTTACCGTTATTTCGAACAAAATATCAAATTTTTACGTGCATTTTTATGTTGCGCGGGGTTTAATGGTCCGTTTGACCCACATTTTGGACAATTGAAATTAAAAGTTGAGTTGTGGTGATAAAACACACGCTTTGGTAGTAATTTATGCTAATTAATATTTTTTTTTGTTTTTTTTTTTCATTATTTTTATCCATTTGAACGTAATTTTGAACAATTAAAACTCAAACTCTACAAAATGTGTTTTATCACCACAACTCAATTAATCATATAAAAATTGTTCAAAATGTCGGTTAGATGGAAAATTTTAGCCACAATGACATTAGATTGCCCTTAAAAATTGAATATTTGGTTTAAAATAACACAAAAAAATTATTAAGAAGCAAAAATTACTACCAAAGCGTGTGTTCTTCGATCGATTCTAATCGATTCTTTTCCGAGCTACGAGAAATTAGGTCTTGGTAGAACGAACATTGTCACCCACGTTATCGATGTTGGGGCTTCTTTACCGGTGAAGCAACGACATTATGCAATATCTCCTGTTGTGCAACTAGAAGTTTTCCGAGAATTGGATCGCATGATAGAACTGGATGTCATTGAAGAGAGTAACAGCTCGTGGAGTTCTCCCATGACAATTGTGAGAAAGCCTGGGAAAATCAGACTATGCCTCGATGCCAGGAGACTCAATGCACTTACTCAAAAGGATGCACACCCACTTCCTTTGATCGATGGTCTATTAAGTAGGCCAGATAGGACCAGATACATTTCGAGTCTGGATCTCAAAGATGCTTTTTGGCAAATTCCTTTGGATCCAGGCTCAAAAGAGAAAACCGCCTTTACTGTCCCGAGACGCCCCTTATACCAATTTAAGGTGATGCCTTTTGGGCTCTGTAATGCGCCTCAAACCTTGTCTCGTTTGATGAACAAAGTTATTCCCCACCATCTACATGACCAGGTATTTGTATATTTGGACGATTAACTCATAACAACCGCTACGTTCGAAGAACACCTCTCTCTACTAAGTTATGTTTCTGAACGACTCACTAAAGCTAACCTTACCATCAATGTTCAAAAGAGTAAATTTCTCCTCCAAGAGATCGAGTACCTTGGTTATGTAGTTGGGAGTGGTGGTTTAAAACCAAACCCCGACAAGGTAAAGGCCATTGCAGAGTTTCCTACTCCAAAGAATATTCGGCAAATACGACGGTTTCTGGGTGTTTCGGGATGGTATCGACGGTTCATAAAAAACTATTCAACCTTATCTGCTCCTCTTTCGGATCTCCTAAAGAAAAACAAAAAGTTTCAATGGAATGAACAGGCTCTGATCGCTTTTGGAGCACTTAAATCTGCGTTAATTTCGTCCCCGGTTCTCGCTACACCCGATTTTACAAAAAGGTTTTTTATTCAATGTGACACGAGGACGAAAGATCACGAGGGCGAAGACAGACCAATTTCTTTTGTGTCACAAAAGTTAAATGCTGCACAACGCAACTATAGCGTGACCGAACTCGAGTGTTTAGCGGCAGTCATCGCTATTAAAAAATTTCGATCATATGTCGAAGGACTGCCATTTACAGTCTTCACGGACCACGCGAGTTTGACCTGGTTAATGACCCTAAAGGACTTATCAGGTAGAGTGGCACGTTGGAGTTTGAAATTACAAACTTTCAACTTTGACATAGAGTATAGAAAAGGTAGCCAAAATACGGTTCCTGATGCACTGTCTCGTGTAGAAATGAATGCTATTGAACTTCAAATGTCACCACTACACATAGATTTAAGTTCACCTGCATTTAGTTCGCCAGAATACGCAAAGCTTGTGCAACAGATTAAAATTAACCCACACAAATATTCCATTCAAGTGAATGATGGCAAAGCATACGTAAATACCATGACCTCTGAATCTAATTGTCAATTCGATATACCAACTACTAAACTCCTCATACCTACAGAACTTCGACACGGTTTGATGAAATCAACACATTGCCCACTAACGTAAGCTCGTTTGGGCATCTCTAAAACTACGGAGATTCTCAAAAGATACTTTTATTGGCCCACGCTTCTATGTGATGTTCGTAACTATATATCTACTTGTGAATCATGTAAGGTAAACAGACTCATAAACTATATGTATAAGTCTCCTTTGGGTAGTTTACCTATTACTTATAGACCTTGGCAGAGGCTATACTTGGATTTCCTTGGGCCTTACCCTCGTACACGAAAGGGGAATACTACGATACTAATTGCGGTTGATCATTTTTCAAAATTTGTATTGACAAAGGCTGTTCGATAAGCGACTTCTACGGAGGTGACTACATTTCTAGAAAACCAAGTGTTTCACATTTTTGGAGTACCGGAAGTAATAGTTACTGACAACGGCAGGCAATTTGTTTCCAAATTACTCGGAAATTTATGTGACAAATATGGTATACAGCATTTATTCACGGCTAAATATTCCCCGCAAGCAAATGCGTCCGAGCGCGTAAATCGTAATATTTTAAATGCTCTCCGATCATATATTAAAGAAGATCAGCGAGTTTGGGATACCACATTTAGTTCGGTAACCTGCGCATTAAATAATTCAGTGCACGAGACAATTCGATTTTCGCCACATTATGTTGTTTTCGGTCAACACGCCGTTTTGCATGGATCTTCATATCAATTACTCAAACATTTATACAAATTGGGTGGCAATATGTTGAATTATGATGATTAACAAGGTATTATGTTCGATGTTTACCAGAAAATACAATGTCAGTTACAAGATGCAATACAAAAAAATAAATCTCGGTATAATTTACGAGCTAGAATCCCAAACTATACATTAGGGCAAATTGTCTATGTTAAAAACTTTACTCAAAGTAAGGCTGCTGATCAGTATGCAGCAAAATTAGCACCTACATTTGTAAAGACCAAGATTTGTAAACTCGTAGGTAAAGTGGCATGTGAAGTTTGTAATGAGGATGGACGTTCGATGGGAATTTACCATTTTAAGGACTTGAAAAGTTAAATTTGTGCCAAATTTCGACAAAAAAATGCTGCTTAAGTAGTGCCCGGCTTGTGAGACCTATCTCTTAAGGTGAGTCGTCCCCACGATTTGAAACGAAATAGTCGTTCGATTTTTAGGGTTGTTAAGCTCTGAGCTAATGAAGTCACGTTATCACGCATATTAATTGGTACAATCGATAATCAATATTTCTTACCATCGATAATCAATATTTTTTTTTGTTATGTATGAGTTGGTAAAAGAGTCGATCTTACGGGATTTTTTTTTTGATGATCATAAATTATAAAGGGAGACAAGGGAGTCTAAAATCTGAAGTTGATAGAGACAGTCGAAATATATTTGACTAAGATAAAAGTTTAATTTTTTTGGTTTAATTTTATAAATTAATTTTAAGATATAGAAACTAAAAATAAGGGTGTTAATAATATATAGTTAAATTGAATTACGAAAATATTCCTAAAATTAAAATTAATGTAAAATTAGACATTGTATAATAAACGTGAGGTAGTGATTTAAAAACACAGTTAGTGAAAAAAAAAGAATGCTACCGTTCACTAATAATAAGAACGATTATAAAAAAAAAAAATTAATAATCTTTATGGTGATTAAGGTCGAAACCAACGTGGTGATTCTAAATCACTGATCACTAATAATAAGAACGATTATAAAAAAAAAAAATTAATAATCTTTATGGTGATTAAGGTCGAAACCAACGTGGTGATTCTAAATCACTGAGAAAAAAAAAATGTACATTTTAGTATAATAAAATAAAAATAAATACTTCAATATGAATCAACTGAATAAACTATTGCAATCCTGCACTAAATAAATAAACCTTAAAATCTAGCAACCTAATATATTAATAAAAAAAAATTAAATAATTAATGAATTCGTTAAATTTTCATTCATGCAATCATAATACATTCATTCAATCATCATTCAACATTCAATCATCATTCAACATACGTCATCAATTTTATAAGCTAAGCCATTTTTTTTTTCATCATATATAAATAATACTATTAAATTTATAATTATAATTACATTATAGATAAAATTTATGATTATATTGTTTTGTTTGGTTAAGGGTATAGTATTAAGTTAGTGTCGTTGTGATTATAAAAATAAATTAAGGAAATTAAACAAAATGAATTTTCGCGTGTAAATATTATAATTTTTCTTCTGGTTTCCCCTGTTCGACTTAGTACTTACGATTATTTTCTTTCTTTTCTAATATGCAGTTTTTAAAGACTTAGTATTGCAAGTACAGGTAAGTTCTAAAGTGATATAAAGTTAGTAGACCCGGTCTTATCCTATTTATTTCCATCCTTTATCTAAGTGATCATTCAAGCATCTATTCATCTTCGAAAACCCCACCCCAATCCCTGCAACAACGATCACTCCGAAGCTCTGAAAAGATGAATAAATTTCAGGGACGAAAGGCATTTCTCTATAGAAACGAGGTTATATATCTCGCGACTTCATTTATGCTGGTTCATTTCGTTACAAGATAACTACCTATCTAAATTATTTATCGCGGAGTTGGAGTTCCAATACGACGCTAACACGTGGTATGTTGAATAATCCTGAACATCATCTCGGGGATCCAGAGAATTCGAGTTAGAATCACCACTACCTTTTCCACACAAATTATATACTGGTGGGAAGTTTCACGGACAACATTTTTTTTGCGAAAACAAAAATGTAAACGGAAAAATGTGAAGACACAGTGCTTCCCTGTTTTTTCTGGTGTTGTGAAAATAAATTTATTTTATTCACAAATAGAATTTTTGAAAGTTTATTTAGTTTAAGTTTTCTAATTTGATATAGTTAAAGTTTTCTTATTTTCAACTTAATTTAGAAGTGTAAAATGGTTAAAGAAAAGTTTTCATATATTGGTTATTTTTTTTGTAAATCTTCCTCTTTATTTAATCACCAATAATTGGAGGGTATCAAAGGGTTATTGGTGATTTCAATATAAATATTACAAGAGTGAAAAGATTTTCGTTGGGGTGTGGTTTTTTTTCAGTTTCGACGAAGCGCTTCATCGGAAAATTAACACACTTTCATAAGGTACAAATTTTTGATTAACTTTATATAAACAAAATTTTGGTTTGTTCTTGGAAATATTTATATGGGGAGACATTTTGTATTTTGGTAAGAGTATAATATTATTTGGTCAGTAAAATAAGTGATGAATTATTATTATTTTGCGGTGATAAATGAAAGGTTGATAAACACCAGAATTTTTGTCTTGTAGAATTGAATTGTCTTATTACTTAATATTAACATGTTTTCTTCCTTTAATTTTAGATTTTGTCTATTTTCTTTATTATATATTATGTTCAAAATTAGTTCAAGTTTTTTTTTAATTTATAATAAATAAATCAAAATTTTTCTTTGGAATTTAAAGAGAAGTGAAATTAGTTATTTACTCAATTTATCTTAATTTTTTTTTGCTATTTACATTTCCTGGAATAAAAGTTTTTTGCAGATGGTTCAAGTAATGTGTATAACTGAAAGTGTTTAGGGATCACCTAAATCAAAATGCTACATACCCGAATTTTGAACAATTGGAATATAAAAAAATTGAGTTGTGGTGATAAAACACACGCTTTGGTAGTAATTTTTGCTAATTTATATTTTTTGTGGTTTTTATTCAATATTTGCCCATTTGAACGTCATTTGAACAAAAAATACCAAGTATCTACCAAAGTGTGTTTTATCACCACAACTCAATTGTTGCATATTGAAATTGTTCAAAATGTCGGTTTAATGGATAATTTCATCCCAAATGACATTAAATTGCACTTAAAAATTAAATATTTGGTTCAAAGTTACACAAAAAAAATATAATTAATAAACAGTTACTACCAAAGCGTGCGTTTGGTCACCACAATTCAATTGTGATATATTAAAATTGTTCAAAATGTGGGTAAAGTGGAAAAAATAACCCCATGCAACATGAAAATGAACGTATAAAATAATAATTTGTTAGAAATAACGGAAAAAAGACAAGTTTTGTAGTAACTTGTCTATTTATTGTAAATTGGAATATACAAAAATTGTGTTGTGGTGATAAAACACACGCTGTGGTGATAATTTTTGCTAATTTTGATATTTTTTAATTCATTATTTGTCCATTTGAACTTCATTTTGAACAATAAATACCCAAATTCTAACAAAGTTAATTTAATCACCATAACTCAATTGTTTCATATTTAAATTCTTCAAAATGTCGGTTAAATGGAAATTTTTACCTTAAATGACCTAAACTTGCACTTAAAAATTAAATATTTGGTTCAAACCAACCGTTTAAACGACAAATTTGGTGTCAACTTGTCCATTTACCGTTATTTCGATTAGAATATTTAACTTTAAAGTGCAATTTTATGTCATTTTGGGTGAAATTCTTCATTAACCCATTATTTTGTTAAGTTTTTGATATATGTCGTTCAAAATGACGTTCAAATGGACAAATTTTGAACAATAACACAAAAAAAATATTAATTAGCAAAAATTACTACTAAAGCGTGTGTTTTGTCACCACAACTCAATTTTTTGATATTTAAATAGTTCAAAATGTGGGTAAAATGCTCAATTCAACCCCACGCAATATAAAAATGGACGTAAAAATTTCAAATTTGGTTCAAAATAACGGTTAACAGACAAGTTAACATAAGTCTTGTCAGTTTAACCGTAACTTTGAAAAAAATATAAAATTTTTACGTGCATTTTTATGATTCGCGGCGTTAAATAGTCCATTTTGCCCACATTTTGTACAATTGAAATATAAGAAAATTGAGTTGTGTTGATAAAACACACGCTTCGGTAGTAATTTTTGCTAATTTATATTTTTTTTTTGTATTTTTAATTCATTATTTGTTCATTTCAACTTCTATTTAAACAATATATACCAAAATTCAACGAAAGTTTATTTAATCACCACCACTCAATTGTTTAATATATAAATTGTTGAAAATAACGGTTTAATGGAGAATTTCACCTTAAATGAAATTAAATTGCACTTAAAGTTTTATATTTGGTTTAAAATAACGGTAAAACCGAGAAGTTTGGTGTCAACTTGCCTATTTACCGTTATTTCGATTAGAATATTTAATTTTAAGGTTCATTTTTATGTCATTTGGGGTGAAATTCTCCATTTACTTACTTATAATTTTGTTAAAATTTTGGTACATATCGTTCAAAATGACGTTCAAATGGACAAATAATGAACAAAAACACAAAAAAATATTATTAAGCAAAAATTACTACCAAAGCGTGTATTTTGTCACCACAATTAAATTTTTTATATTAAAATTGTTCAGAATGTGGGTAAAATGGAAATTTTTACCCAACGCTATATAAAAATGCACGTCAATATTTTAAATTTGGTTCGAAATAACGGTTAATACACAAGTTTTCACTAAACTTGTCAGTTTCACCGTTATTTCGAACAAAATAGTAGATTTTACGTGCAATTTTATGTTGTGCGGGGTAAAATGGTCCATTTAACCCCCAATTTGAACAATTGAAATATAAAAAAATTAAGTTGTGATGATAAAACACACGCTTTGGTAGTAATTATTGCTAATTTATATTTTTTTTTGTGTTTTAATTCCTTATTTGTCCATTTGAACGTCATTTTGAACAATTAATACCACAATTCTACCAAAGTGTATTTAATCACCACATCTAAATTTTTCATATTGAAATTGTTCAATATGTCAATTAAATGGAGAATTTCAGCTCAAATGACATAAAATTGCACTTCAAAAATAAATAGTTGGTTCAAAATAACACAAAAAAAATATTTTTAAGCAAAACTTACTACCAAAGCGTGTGTTTTGTCACCACAATTCAATTTTTGTATGTTAATTGTTCAAATGTGGGGTTAATGCACAATTTAACCACACGCAATATTAAAAAGCACGTAACAACTAAAATGTTTCATCGGAATAACGGAGAATAGTCAAGTTTACACAAAACTTGTTTAATTTAACGTTATTTCGAATAAAATATTAAATTTTAACGTGCATTTTTATGTTGCGTGGGGTTCTATTGTCCATTTTTACCTAATTTAAACAATTTGAGTATACAAAAAAAGATTTGTGGTGACAAAACACAAGCTTTGGTAGTATTTTTTGCTAATTTATATATTTTTTGTATATTTTTTCATTATTTGTCCATTTGAACGTCATTTTAAACAATAATACCAAAATTCTACCAAAGTGCGTTTTATCACCACAACTCAACTGTTCAAAATGTCGGTTAAATGGAGAATTTCAGCCCAAAATGAAATAAAATTGCACTAAAAAATTAAATATATGGTTCAAAATAACACAAAAAAAATATAAATAAGAAAATATTACTACCATAGCGTGTGTTTTGTCACCACAATCCAATTTTATAGGATTTGAATTTTTCAAAATGTGGGTTTAATTCACAATTTAACCCCACACAACATGAAAATTCACGTAAAATGTAAAAATTTTGTTCGAAATAACGGCAAATAGACAAATTTAAACAAAACTTATCTATTTTACCGTTATTTTGAACAAAATATTTAATTTTTAGGTGCATTTAATGTTGCGTGGGGTTATATTGTCCATTTTGAACAATTTTGAACAATTGGAATATACAAAATAGATTTGTGGTGATAAAACTCACGCTTTGGTAATAATTTTTGCTAATTTATATTGTGTTTGTATTTTTATTCATTAATTGTCCATTTGTACGTCATTTTGAACGATAAGTTACAAAATTCTTCTTAAATTACATGAATCGCCATAACTCAATTGTTTCATATTTAAAATTTTCAAAATGTCGGGTAAATAGAGAATTTACCCCAAATGACATTAGATTGCACTTAAAAATTAAAAATCTGGTTCAAAATAACGGTTAAAACGACACGTTTTGTGTCATTTTGTCTATTTACCGTAATTTCGTTTAAAATAATTAATTTTAAGGTGCAATTTTACGTCATTTGGGGTGAAATTCTCCATTAACCAATTATTTTGTAAAGATTTTGGTACATTTCGTTCAAAATGGCGTTCAAATGGACAAATAATGAACAAAAAAACAAACAAAAAAAAAAATATTAATTAGCAAAAATTACTACTAAAACGTGTGTTTTGTCCCCACAACCTAATTTTTTTTATATTTAAATTGTTCAAAATGTGGGTAAAATGAAAAACTTAACCTCACGCAAAATAAAATGCACGTATAAATTTAAAAAATTTTGTTCGAAATAACGGTAAATAGACAAGTTTACACCAAAATATTCTGTTTTACTGTTATTTTGAACAAAATATTAAATTTTTAGGTGCATTTTTATGTTTCGCGTGGTTAAATGGTCCATTTTACTCACATTTTGGACCCTTGATATTTTTTTTGTGTTTTAATTCATTATTTGTCCATTTGTACGTCATTTTGAACAATTAATAGAAAAATTCTATCAAAGTGTGTTTTATCACCACAACTCAATTGTTTCATATTGAAATTGTTCAAAATGCCGGTGAAATGGAGAGTTTCACCCAAAATGACATTTAATTGCACTTAAAAATTAAATTTTTGGTTCAAAATAACCCAAAAAAAAAAATATTAATAAGCAAAAATCACTACCAAAGCGTTTGAGTGACATGTAATAACATGTAACGACCTGAAAATAATAATGCTTATGATGCAGTTCTCTATTAAATAGAATAACATCAAATAAACCAAATTTTATGGGTTTAAAAGGTGAAATTTTAAATATTATTTTATTGTTAAGGAAATGCGTATAAGATTTCCAAAATCATTATTAGAACGGAAATATATAATTTCGCAACTTGAAAAATGAAAATATTTATTAAATTAAAATGAAAATGCTTAATAAGCAAACTAGCAAGACAGAACAAATATTAAAAATATAATTTTGTAGAAAAGATTGAATAGTGACTCCAAAGAGAACACACATTTAAATTATAAGACTTCAATCGTGACCAAAAAGAGTTCACATTTATAATATTGATTAAAAATATTATTGAAACAATTTTAAAATGAAACAATTGAGTTGTGGTGATAAAATTAACTTTGGTAAAATTTTGGTATTACTTGTTCAAAATGACGTTCAAATGGACAAATAATGAATAAAAACACAAAAAAAAAATATAATTACCCAAAATTACTACCAAAGCGGGTGTTTTATCACCACAACTCAATTTTTTTATATTTCAATTGTCCAAAATGTGGGTTAAATGGACCATTTAACCCCGCGCAATATAAAAATGCAAGTAAAAATTTTATATTTTGTTCAAAATAACGGTCAAACTGACAAGTTTTGTGTTAACTTGTTTATTTACCGTTATTTTGAACAAAATTTAAAATTTTTACGTGCCTTATTAAATGGCGCGGGGTTTAATTGTGCATTTGTCCCACATTTTGAACAATTAAAATATCAAAAAATTGAGTTGTGGTGACAAAACACAAGGTTTAGTAGTATTTTTGCTAATTTATATTTTTTGTGTTTTTGTTCATTATTTGTCCACTTAAACGTCAATTTAAAACGATATGTACCAAAATCTTAAAAAAATAGTGGAAAAAAAGAGAATTTTACCTCAAATGACATAAAATTGTATATCGTCATTTTTGAACGATATGTACCTAAATATTAACAGAATAATGGTAAAATAGAGAATTTGACCACAAATGATATAATATTGCACCTTAAAATTAAATTTTTTAATCAAAAAATAACAAGATTGGTGTCAACTTGACTAAGTTGACACCAATCTTGTTATTTTTCTCGTTATTTTTAACCGAATATTTAAATTTTCAGTTCAATTTAATGTTAGTTGGGGTGAAATTTTCTATTTTACCGACATTTTGAACAATTTTAATATGAAACAATGGAGTTGTGGTGATAAAATTAACTTTGGTAGAATTTTGGTATTAATTGTTCAAAATGATGTTCAAATGGACAAATAATGAATAAAAACACAAAAAAAAATATAATTAGCCAAAATTACTACCAAAGCGTGTGTTTTATCACCACAACTCAATTTTTTTATATTTCAATTGTCCAAAATGTTTGTCTAATGGACCATTTTTCCCGCGCAACATAAAAATACACGTAAAAATTTATTGTTTTGTTCAAAATAACGGTAAAACAGATAAGTTTTGTGTAAATTTGTCTATTTACCGTTATTTCGAACCAAATTTTTAATTTTTGCGTCCATTTATATTGCGTGGGGTTAAATTGTGCATTTGATTGACATTTAATTGAATTGTGGTTAGAAAACACACGCTTGGGTAGTAATTTTTGCTTATAAAGGTTTTTTTATGTTTTTTCGAACCAAATATTTCATTTAAAGGTCAATTTAATGTCATTTGGGGTGAAATTCTCCATTAAACCGACATTTTGATCAATTTCAATATGAAACAATTGAATTGTGGTGATAAAACAGACTTTGGTAGAATTTTGGTATGAATTGTTCAAAATGACGTTGAAATGGATAAATAATGAATAAAAACACAAAAAAATATAAATTGGCAGAAATTACTTCCACAGCGTGTGTTTTATCACCACAACTCAATTTTTTATATTAAAATTGTCCAAAATGTGGGCCAAATGGGTAAATATTTTGTTCGAAAAAACGGTAAAACAGACAAGTTTGGTGTAAAATTGTGTATTAACCGTTATTTCGAAAAAAATTTTAAATTTGTAAGTGCGTTTTCATATTGTGTGGGGTTGAAATGAGCATTTTATCCACATTTTGAACAATTTCAATATAAAAAGATTGAATTGTGGTGACTAAACACACGATTAAGTAGTAATTTTTCCTAATTATTATTTTTTTTTGTGTTATTTTGAACCAAATATTTCTTTTTTAAGTGCAATTTAATGTCATTTGGGGTGAAATTCTCTATTTTACCGACCTTTTGATCAATTTCAGTATAAAACAATTGGCATGTGGTAACAAAACACACTTTGGTAGAATTTTGGTATAAATTGTTCATAATGACGTTCAAATGGACAAATAATGCATAAACACACAAAAAATATAAATTAGCAATAGTTACTACCAAAGCGTGTGTTTTTTCACCACAACTTAATTTTTTATTTTTATTTTCCAAAATGTGGACAAAATGGACCATTAAACCCCGATCATCATAAAAATGCACGTCAAAATTTAATATTTTGTTCGAAATAACGGTAAACCAGACAAGATTTGTGTAAACTTGTGTATTAATAGTTATTTCGAACCAAATTTTAAATTTTGACGTGCATTTATTAATTGCATGGGGTTTAATTGTGTATTTTTCCCACATTTTGAACAATTTTAATATCAAAAAATTTATTTGAGGTGACAAAACACACGCTTTAGTAAAAATTATTGCTATTTAATATTTTTATTGTATTTTTGTTCATAATTTGTCCATTTGAACGTCATTTTGAACGATATGTACCAAAATCTTAACAAAATAATGGGTAACTGGAAAATTTCACCCCAAATGACACGCAATTGCACCTAAAAATAAAACATTTTAATCGAAATAACGGTAAATAGACAAGTTAACACAAATCTTGTTATTTTTTTCGTAATTTTACACCGAATATTTAATTTTGAATTTCAATTAAATGTCATTTGGAGTGAAATTCTCCATTAAACCGACATTTTGAACAATTTCAATATATAACAATTGAGTTGTGGTGATAAAACACACTTTGGTAGAATTTTGGTATTAATTGTTTTAAAATGACGTTCAAATGGACAAATAATGAACAAAAACACAAAAAAAATATAAATTAGCAAAAATTACTACCAAAGCGTGTATTTTATCACCAGAACTTAATTTTTGTATATTTTAATTGTTCAACATTTGGGTTAAATGGACCATTAAACCCCACGCAACATAAAAAAGCACGTAAAAATTTAATATTTTATTCAAAATAACGGTAAAACAGACAAGTTTGGTGTAAAATTGTTTATTTTACGTTATTTCGAACCAAATTTTAAATTTTTGCGTGCAATTTTTAATTGCGTGGGTTTAATTGTGTATTTTACCAAAATTTTGAACAATTTCAATATAAAAAAATTTAATCGTGGTGACTTAACACACGCTTTGGTAGTAATTTTTGCTAATTAATAATTATTTAGTGTTATTTTGTACCAAATATTTCATTTTTAAGTGAAATTTAATGTCAATTGAGCTGAAATTCTCCATTTTACCGAAATTTTGAACCATTTTAATATGAAAAAATTAAGTTGTGGTGATTAAACACACTTAAATAGGATTTTGGTATTATTTGTTCAAAATTACGTTCAAATGGACAAATATTGAATGAAAAATACAAAAAAATTTATAAATAAGCAAAAACTACTACCAAAACGTGTGTTTCGTCACCACAACTCTATTTTGTACATTCCCATCGTTCAGAATTTGGGTAAAATTGACAATATAACCCCACGCAACATGAAGATGCACGTAAAAATTTAATATTTTGTTCTAAATAACGGTCAAACTGACGAGTTTTGTGTTAACTTGTCTATTTACACTTATTTTGAACCAAATTTTAAATTTTTACGTGCATTTTTATATTGCGCGGGGTTAAATTGTGCATTTTACACACATTTTGAAAAATTAACATATCAAAAAAATTGAGTTGTGGTGACAAAACCCACGCTTTGGTAGTAAGTTTTGATAATTAATATTTTTTCTGTGTTTTTGTTCATTATTTGTCTATTGGAACGTCATTAAGAAAGACATTTAACACAATCTTAACAAAATAATGGTTAAATGAAGAATTCAACCTGAAATGACATAATATTGCACCCAAAAATAAAATATTTTAATCGAAATAACGGTAAATGGACATGTTGACACCAAACTTGTCGTTTAAACGGTTATTTTAAACCAAATAATAAATTTTTAAGTGCAATTTTATGTCATTTGGGGTGACATTCTACATTTAACCGACATTTTGATCAATTTCAATATGAAACAATTGAGTTGTGGTGATCTTATTAACTTTGGTAGAATTTTGGTATGAATTGTTCAAAATGACGTTCAAATGGACAAATAATGAATAAAAATACAAGAAAAAAAATTATTTGCCAAAATTACTACCAAAGCGTGTGTTTTATCACCACAACTCAATTTTTTTGTATTTCAATAGTCCAAAATTTGGGTAAAATGGACCATTCAACCACGAAAAACATAGAAATGCATGAAAACATTTTATATTTAGTTCGAAATGACGATACAACCGACAAGTTTTGTGTAAACTTGTCTTTTTACCGTTATTTCGAACCAAATTTTTAATTTTAACATGCATTTTGATATTGCGTGAGGTTTAATTGTGAATTTTGCCCACATTTTGAACAATTTAAATATCAAAAAATGGAGTTGTGGTGACAAATCACACGTTTTTTTTTGCTTATTAATATTTTTTGTGTTTTTGTTCATTTTTTGTCCATTTAAACATCATTTTGAACGATATGTACAAAAATCTTAACAAATTAATGGGTAAATGGAGAATTTCACCAGAAATGACTGAGAATTGCACCTTTAAATTAAATTTTTTGATCGGGATAACGGTAAATAAACAAATTGACACAAAACATGTCGTTTTTACCGTTATATTAAACCGAATATTTAATATAAAGGTTCAATTGAATGTCATTTGGGGTCAAATTCTCTATTTAACCGACATTTTGAACAATTTGAATATGAAACAATTGAGTTGTGGTGATAAAATTAACTTTGGTAGAATTTTGGTATTTATTGTTCAAAATGATGTTCAAATGGACAAATAATGAATAAAAACACAAAAAATATATATAAATTAGCAAAAATTACTACCAAAGCGTGTGTTTTATCACCACCACTCAATTTTTTTTATATTTCAATTGTCCAAAATGTGGGTAAAATGGACCATTTACCCCGCGAAACGGTAAAAACGGTAAAACAGACAAGTTTTGTTTTTGCCATTATTTCGAACCAAATTTTAAATTTTTGCGTGCAATTTTATTTTGCGTGGGGTTCAATTGTGCATTTTACCCACATTTTAAACAATTAAAATATAGAAGAATTGAGTGGTGGTGACTAAACACACGCTGTGGTAGTAATTTTGGCTTATAAATGTTTTTTTTGTGTTATTTTGAACCAAATATTTCTTTTTTAAATGCAATTTAATGTAATTTGGGGTGAAATTTTCTATTTAACCGACATTTTGATTAATTTCAATAAGAAACAATTGAGATGTGGTGATAAAACACACTTTGGTATAATTTTGGTATAAATTGTTCAAAATGACGGACAAATAAGGAATAAAAACACATAAAAAATTTATATTAGCAATAATTACTACCAAAGCGTGTGTTTAATCATCACAACTCAATTGTGTTATATTTCAATTGTTCAAAATGTGGGAAAAATGGACAATGTTACCCCGCGAAACATAAAAATGCACGTACAAATTTAAAATTTTGTTCGAAATAACGGTCAAACCGACAAGTTTTGTTAAAACTTGTGTATTTACCGTTATTTCGAACCAAATTTTTAATTCTCATGTGCATTTGTATATTGCGTGGGGTTAAATTGTGCATTTTACCAAAATTTCGAAGAATTTTCATATCAAAAAATTGAGTTGTGGTGACAAACCCCACGCTTTAGTTGTAAGCTTTGCTAATTAATATTTTTTTTGCGTTGTTGTTCATTATTGGTCTATCGGAACGCCATTTGGAACGACATGTACCAAAATCTAAACAAAGTAATGGGTTAATGGAGAAAAACGCCCAAAATGACATAAAATTTTACCTTAAAATTAAATATTCTATTCGAAATAACGGAAAATGGACATGTTGATACCAAACTTGTCGTTGAAACGGTTATTTTAAACCAAATATTTAATTTTTAAGTGCAATTAAATGTCATTTGGGGTGAAATTCTCCATTTAACCGACATTTTGAACAATTTCAATATGAAACAATTGAGTTGTGGTGATGTTATTAACTTTGGTAGAATTTTGGTATGAATTGTTCAAAATGACGTTCAAATGGACAAATAATGAATAAAAACACAAGAAAAAATATAATTTGCCAAAACTACTACCAACGCGTGTGTTTTATCACCTAAACTCAAATTTTTTTATTTCAATTGTCCAAAATGTGGGTTAAATTGACCATTCAACCACGAGAAACATAAAAATGCATGTAAACATTTTATATTTTGTTCGAAATAACGGTTAAACAGTCAAGTTTTGTGAAAACTTGTCTATTTTCCGTTATTTTCAACCAAGTTTTTAATTTATAAATGCATTTTTTTATTGCATGGGGTAAATTGTGCATTTTACTCACATTTTGAACAATTGAAATTGCAAAAAATTGAGTTGAGGTGACAAAACCCACGCTTTAATAGTAATTTTTGTAAATAAAATTTTTTTTTGTATGTTTGTTCATTATTTGTCCATTTGAACGTCATTTTGAACGATTTGTACCAAAATCTTAACAAAATAATGGGAAAATGGAGAGTTTCACCCGAAAGGAAATAAAATTGCATCTTAAAATAAAATATTTAAATCGACATAACGGTAAATAGGCAAGTTGACACCAAACTTGTCATTTTTAAAATTCAACCAAGTTTTAAATTTATAAATGCATTTTTATATTGCGTGGGGTTAAATTGTGCATTTTACCCACATTTTGAACAATTGAAATATCAAAAAAATGAGTTGACGTGACAAAACCCACGCTTAAATAGTAATTTTTGTAAATTAAATTTTTTTTTGCGTGTTTGTTCATTATTTGTCCATTTGAACGTCATTTTGAACGATTAGTACCAAAATCTTAACAAAATAATGGGAAAATGGAGAATTTCACCCGAAAGGAAATAAAATTGCATCTTAAAATAAAATATTTTAATCGACATAACGGTAAATAGGCAAGTTGACACCAAACTTGTCATTTTATAAATCACTTTGAACCAAATATTTAATTTTAAAGTGCAGTTTAATGTCATTTGGGGTGAAATTCTCCATTTCAAGGACATTTAGAACAATTTAAATATGAAACAATTGAGTTGTGATTAAAATTACTTTGGTAGAATTTGGGTATTCATTGTTCAAAATGACGTTCAAATATGAATGACATTCAAAATTTTATTCAATAATGAATAAAAATACTGAAAATATATAAATTAGCAAATATTACTACCAAAGCGTGTATTCTATCACCACAACTCGATTTTTGAATATTCCAATTGTTCAAAATCTGAGTTAAATGGACTATATAACCCCACGCAACATAAATATGCACAAAAAAATTTAATAGTTTGTTCGAAATAATGGTAAAACAGACAAGTTTCGTGAAACTTGACTATTTATCGTTATTTCGTACCAAATTTTAAATTTTAACGTGCATTTTAAATTGCATGGGGTTAAATGGTGCATTTTATCCACATTTTGAACTATTCAAATATAAGAAATTGAATTGTGGTGACAAAACACACGCTTTGGTAGTAATTTCTGCTTATAAATGTGTTTTTGTGTTATTTTGAACCAAAAATTTAATTTTAAAGTGCAATGTAATGTCATTTGGGGTGAAATTCTCCATTTCACCGACATTTTGAACAATTTCAATAGGAAAAAATTGATAAAACACAGGTTGTGGTGATAAAACACACTTTGGAAGAGTTTTGTTATTGATTGTTCAAAATGACGTTCAAATGAACAAGTTTTTAATAAAAACACAAGAAAAATATGAATTAGCAATAATTACTGCCAAAGCGTGTGTTTTATCACCACAACTCAATTTTTTATATTTCAATTGTCCAAAATGGGGGTAAAATGAACTATTTGTTCCCGCGAAACATAAAAATGCACGAAGAAATTTTTATTTTTTGTTCGAAATAACGGTAAAACAGACAAGTTTTGTGTCAACTTGCCTTTTTATCGTTATTATGAACCAAATTTTAAATTTAACCCACATGTTGAACAATTAAGATACAAAAAAATTGAATTGTGGTGACAAAACACACGCTTTGGTAGTAATTTTTGCTTATAAATATTTTTTTTTGTTATTTTGAACCAAATATTTTTTTGTTAAGTGCAAAAAAATATCATTTGGGGTGAAATTCTCCATTAAAATGGCATTTTGAACAAATTTAATATGAACCAATTGATTAAACACAGGTTGTGGTGATTGAATTCACTTCGGTATATATTTGGTATTAATTGTTAAAAATGACGTTAAAATGGACAAGTTATTAATTTAAACACAAGAAATATTTAAAAAAGCAATAATAACTACCAAAGCGTGTGTATTATTTTTAATATTTATCACCTAATCACAATTTTTTATATTTCAATTGTCCAAAATGTGGGTAAAATGAAACATTCAACACCGCGAAACATATAAATGCACGTAAAAATTTAATATTTTGTTAAAAATAACGGTAAAACAGACAAGTTTTGTGTAAACTTGTATATTTACCGTTATTTCGAACCAAATTTTAAATTTTAACGTTCTTTTTTATATTGCGTGTGGTAAAATTGTGCATTTTACTAAATTTTAAACAATTTAAATATAAAAGAAATTGAATTGTGATGACAAAACACACGCTTTGGTAGCAATTTTTGCTTATTTATATTTAAAATTTGTGTTATTTTGTTCCAAATATTTAATTTTAAAGTACAATCTAATGTCATTTGGGCTGAAATTCTCCATTTAACCGACATTTTCAAAAATTTTAAAATAAAACAATTGAGTGGTAGTGATAAAACACACTTTGGTATAATTATGGTAATAATTGTTCAAAATGATGATCGAATGGACAAATAATGAATATAACACAAAAAAATATTAATTAGGAAAAATTTCTACCAAAGCGTATTTTGTATCACCACAATTCAATTTTTTTACATTTCAATTGTTCAAAATGTGGGTTAAATGGACCATTTTTCCCGCGCAACATTAGATTGCACGTAAAAATTCAATTTTTTGTTCGAAATAACGGTAAAACAGAAAAGTTTAGTGTAAACTTGTCTATTTACCGTTATTCCGAACCAAATTTTAAATTTTTATGTGCTCTTTGATATTGCGTGGGGTTAAATTGTGCATCTTACTAGCATTTTGAACTATTTAAATATCAAAAAATTGATTTGAGGTGACAAAACACACGCTTTGGTAGTATGTTTAGCTTATTTATATTTTTTCTGTGTTATTTCGAACCAAATATTTAATTTTAAAGTGTAATTTAATGTCATTAGGGCTGAAATTCTCCATTTTACCGACATTTTGAAAAATTTCAATATGTTACAATTTAATTGTGGTGATAAAGCACACTTTGGTAGAATTTTGGTAATAATTGTTCAGAATGACGATCAAATGGAACAATTATTAATAAAAACATAACAAAAAATATAAATTAGCAAAAATTACTACCAAAGCGTGTGTTTTATCACCACAATTTATTTTTGTTTATTCCAATTAACGATAAATCGACAAGTAAATACAAAACTGTTTTACCGCTTTTTTGAACAAAATATTAAATTTTTACGTGCATTTACATATTGCGTGGTTTTTTTTGTCCATTTAACCAACATTTTGAACAATTTAAATATAAAAGAATTGAAGTGTAGTTACAAAACTCACGCTTTGGTAGAAATTTTTGCTTATGATTATTTTTTTGGTGTTAATTTAAACTAAATATTTAATTTTTAAGTGCAATTTAATGTCATTTAAGGTGAAATTCTCCATTTCACCGACATTAAGAAAAATTTCAATATGAAACAACTGAGTTGTGGTGATAAAACACACTTTGGTTATTTTGGTATTAATTGTTCAAAATGACGTTCAACAGGACAAATAATGAATGAAAACACAAAAAAAATATAAATTAGCATAAATTACTGCCAGAGCGTGTGTTTTATCACCACAACTCAATTTATTTTGTATTTCAATAGTCCAAAATGTGGGTAAAATGGAAAATAAAACCCCGCATAACATAAAAACGCTCAAAAAAATTTAATATTTTGTTCGAAAAAATGGTAAAACAGACAAGTTTTGTGTAAACGTGTCTATTTGCCATTATTTCGAACCAAATTTAAAATTTTTGCGTGCATTTTTATTTTGCGTGAGGGTAAATTGTGCATTTTACTCACACTTTAAACAATTGAAATATATATGGATTGAATTGTGGTGACAAAACACACGCTTAACCAAATATTTAATTTTTAATGGCAATTTAATGTCATATGAGGTGAAATTCTCCATTTAACCGACATTTTGAACAATTTCAATATGAAACAATTAAGTTGTGATGATAAAACACACTTTGGTAGAATTTTGGTATTTATTGTTCCAAATTACGTTCAAATGGACAAAAAATGAATAAAAACACAAAAAAAATATAAATTAGCCAAAATTACTACCAAAGCGTGTAATTTATCACCACAACTCATATTTTGTATATTCCAATTGTTCAAAATGTGGAGAAAATTGGCCATTTACCCCGCGCAACTAAAAAATGGACGTCAAAATTTATTATTTTGTTCGAAATAACGGTAAAACAGACAACTTTTGTGTAAAGTTGTGTATTTACCGTTATTTTGAAACAAATTTAAAATTTTTACGTGCATTTTCATATTGCATGGGGTTCAATTGTGCATTAAACCCACATTTAAACAAAAATTTATATGAAAAGATTGAATTGTGGTGACAAAATACACGATTTAGTAGTAATTTTTGCTACTTAATATTATTTTTGTGTTATTTCGAACCAAATATTTCTTTTTTAAGTGCAATTTAATGTCATTTGGGCTGAAATTCTCTTTTTGACCGACATTTTGAACGATTAATATATGAAACAATTGAGATGAGGTGACAAAACACACCTAGGTAGAATTATGATATTAATTGTTCAAAATCACGTTCAAATGGGCAAATAAGGAATAAAAACACAAAAAAATAAAAATTAGCAATAATTACTACCAAAGCGTGTGTTTTATCATCACAACTCCATTTTTTTATATTTCAATTGTCCAAAATGTGGACAAAATGGACCATTTAACCCCGCGCAACATCAGAATGCACGTTAAAATCTAATATTAAGTTTGAAATAACGGTAAAACAGACGAAATTTGTGTTTACTTGACTATTTATCGTTTGTTCGAACCAATTTTAAGATTTTCCGTGCATTTGCATATTGCTTGAGGTTCAATTGTGCATTTTACCCAAATTTTGAACAATTTCACTATCAAAAATTTGAATTGTGGTAACAAAACACACGCTTTGGTAGTAATTTTTGCAAATGAATATTTATTTTTTGTGTTTTTTTTAACAATTATTTATTTTCAAGTGAAATAAAATGTCATTCGGGCTGAAATTCTCCATTTGACTGACATTTTGAACAATTTTAATATGAATAAATTGAATTGTGGTGATAAAACACACTTTGGTAGGATTTTGGTTTTAATTGTTCCGAATGACGTTCAAATGGACAATTAATGAATTGAAACGTAAAAAAAATAAAATTAGCCAAAATTACTACCACAGCGTGTGTTTTATCACCACAACTCAATTTTTTTATATTTTTATTGTTCAAAATGTTGGTGAAATGGACCATTTAACCCCGCGCAACTAAAAAATGCACGTTAATTTAAAATTTGATCAAAATAACGGTAAAACAGACAAGTTTAGTGTTATTTTGTGTATTTACCGTTATTTCGAACCAAATTTTAAATTTTTGCGAGCATTTTTATATTGCGTGGGGTAAAATTGTGGATTTTACTAACATTTTAAACAATTGAAATATATAAGGATTGAATTGTGGTGACAAAATACACGCTGGGGAAGTAATTTTTGCTTATAAATGTTTTTTTTTGTGTTGTTTTGAAAAAAATATTTCATTTTTAAGGGCAGTTTAATGTCATTTGGGGTCAAATTCTCCATTAAACCGACATTTTGAACCATTTCAATATGAAACAACTGAGTTGTGGTGATAAAACACACTTTGGTAACTTTTTGAAATTAATTGTTCAAAATGACGATCAAATGGACAAATAATGAATAAAAACATAACCAAAAATATAAATTAGGAATAATTACTACCAAAGCGTGTGTTTTATCACCACAATTCTAATTTTGTTTAATTCAATTTACGATAAATAGACAAGTTTATACAAAACTGGTCTTTTTTACCGCTATTTCGAACAAAATATTAAATTTTTACGTGCATTTTCATATAACTTGGGGTTATTAAGTCCATTTAACCCACAATTGAACAATTTTAATATAACAAAATTGATTTGAGGTGACAAAACACACGTTTTGGTAGTAATTTTTGCTTATTATTATTTTTATGTGTTATTTCGAACCAAATATTTAATTTTAAAGTGCAATTTAATGACATTTGGGCTGAAATTCTCCATTCAACTGACATTTTGAACAATTTCAATATGTAACAATTTAATTAAGGTGATAAAACACTTTTTGGTAGAATTTTGGTATTAATTGTTCAAAATGACGATCAAATGGACAACTAATGAAATAAAACATAACTTAAAATAAAACTTAGCAAAAATTACTACCAAAACGTGTGTTTTATCACCACAATTCTATTTTTGTTTATTCCAATTATCGATAAATAGACAAGTAAATACAAAACTGGTCTGTTTTACCGCTAATTCGAACAAAATAATAAATTTTTATGTGCATTTGCATATTGCATGGGGTTATTTTGTCCATTTTACCCACATTTTGAACAATTTTAATATAAAAAAATTGAATTGTGTTGACAAAACATACGCTTTGGTAGAAAGTTTTGCTTTTGATTATTTTTTTTGTGTTATTTTGAACCAAATATTTAATTTTAAAGTGCAATTTAATGTCATTTGGCGTGAAATGCTCCATTTAACCGACAAAAAGAACAATTTCAATATAAAACAATTGAGTTGGGATGATAAAACACACTTTGGTAGAATCTTGGTATTAATTGTTCAAAATGACGTTCAAAAGGACAAATAATGAATTAAAACACAAAAAAATATAAATTAGCAAAAATAACTACCAAGGCGTGTGTTTTATCACCAGAACTCAATTTTTTTATATTTCAATTGTCCATAATGTGGGTTAAATAAACCATTCAACAACGCGCAACATAAAAATGCACGTTAAAATTTAGTATTTTTTTCGAAATAACGGAAAAACATACCACATTTGTGTAAACTTGTCTATTTACCTTTATTTTGAAGCAAATTTAAAATTGTTACGTGCCTTTTTATATTGCATGGGGTTCAGTTTTGCATTTTACCCAAATTTTGAACAATTTTAATATAAAAAGATTGAATTGTGGTACACGATAAAGTAGTAATTTTTGCTTATTTATATTTTTTTGTCTTGTTTTGAACCAAATAATTCTTTTTAAAGTGCAATATAATGTCATTAAGGGTGAAATTCTCAATTTTAACGACAATTTGAACCATTTAAATATGAAACAATTGAGATGTGGTGACAAAACACACTTTGGTAGAATTTTGGTATTAATTGTTCAAAATGCCGTTCAAATGGACAATTAAGGAATAAAAACACAAAAAAATATAAATAAGCAATAATTACTACCACAGCGTGTGTTTTATCACCACAACTCAATTTTTTTATATTTCAATTGTTCAAAATGTGGGTAAAATGGACAATTTAACCCTGAACATTATAAAAATGCACGTTAAAATTTAATATTTTGATCGAAATAACGGTAAAACAGACAAGTTTCGTGAAAAATTGTTTATTAACCGTTATTTCGAACCAAATTTTAATTAATTACGTGCATTTTCATATTGCGTGGGGTTTAATTGTGCATTTTACCAAAATTTTTAACAATTTCAAAATAGAAAAATTGAATTGTGGTGACAAAACACACGATTAAGTAGTAATTTTTGCTTATAAATATTTTTTTTTGTCATATTTCGTACCAAATATTTGATTTTTAAGTGATATCTAATGTCATTTGAGCTGAAATTCTCCGTTTAACCGACATTTTGGACATTTTTTAAATGAAACAATTGAGTTGTGATGATAAAACACTTTGGTATAATTTTGGTATTTATTGTTCAAAATAACGTTCAAATGGACAAATAATGAATAAAATATACACAAAATTTATAAATATGCAAAAATTACTACCAAAGCGTGTGTTTTGTCACCTCAACTCTATTTTTGTATATTCCAATTGTTCAGAACTTGGGTTCAATGGACAATATATTATATTTTGTTCGAAATAACGGTCAAACCGACAAGTTTTGTGTAAACGTGTCTATTATCAGTTAATTTGAACCAAATTTAAAATTATTACTTCCATTTTTATACTGCGTGGGGTAAAATTGTGCATTTGGCCCACATTTTGAACAATTTTAATATCAAAAAATTGAGTTGTGGTGACAAAACCCACGCTTTAGGAGTAATTTTTGCTTATTTTTATTTTTTTTTCGTTTTTGTTCATTATTTGTCTATTGGAACGTCCTTTAGAACGACATTTACCAAAATCTTTACAAAGTAATGGTTTAATGGAGAATTTCAACCCAAATGACATAATATTGCACCTAAAAACTAAATATTCTAATCGAAATATTGGTAAAAAGAGAAGTTGACACCAAACTTGTCGTTTTAACGGTTATTTTAAACCAAAAACTTAATTTTTAAGTGCAATTTAATGACATTATGTGTAAGATTCTCCATTTTACCGATATTAAGAACAATTTCAATATGAAACAATTGAGTTGTGGTGATAAAATTAACTTTGGTAGAATTTTGGTATTAATTGTTCAAAATGACGTTCAAATGGACAAAAAATGCATAAAAACACAAAAAAGAAATAATTAGCCAAAGCAACTACCAAAGCGTGTGTTTGTTCACCTTAACTCAATTTAATGTCATTTGGGACGAAATTCTCCATTAAACCGACAATTTGAACAATTGAAATATAAAACAATTGAGTGGTGGTGATTAAATAAACTTTGGTAGAATTTTGGTATTTTTTGTTTAAAATGAAGTTCAAATGGACAAATAATGAATTAAAAATACAAAAAGAAAATTAAAATTTGCAAAAATTACTACCGAAGCGTGTGTTTTATTACCAAATCTCAATTTTTTTATATTTCAATTGTCCAAAATGTGGGTAAAATGGACCATTTAACCCCGCGAAACATAAAAATGCACGTAACAATATAATATTTTTTTCGAAGTAACGGTAAAACTGACAAGTTTTTTGTTAACTTGTCTTTAAACCGTTATTTCGAACCAAATTTTAAATTTTTACGTCCATGTTAATATTCCGTGGGGTTAAATTGTGCATTTTATCCACATTTTAAACTATTTAAATATCAAAAAATTGAGCTGTGGTGACAAAACACCTGTTTTAGTAGTAATTTTTGCTAAATAATATTTTTTTTTGTGTTTTGTTCATTATTTGTCCATTTGAACGTCATTTTGAACGATATGTACCAAAATCTTAGAAAAAAATAATGGGTAAATGGAGTATTTCACTTGAAATGACATAAAATTGCACTTCAAAATTAAATATTCTAATCGAAATAACGGTAAATAAACAAGTCGACACAAAAGTTGTCTTTTTATTGGTTGTTTTGAACCAAATATTTAATTTTTAAGTGCAATTTAAGGTCATTTGGGGTTAAATTCTCCATTTAACCGACATTTTGAAGAATTTAAATATGCAACAATTGAGTTGTGGTGATAAAACACATTTCGGTAGAATTTTGGTATTTATTATTCAAATGACGTTCAAATGGACAAAGTTTGAATAAAACCACAAAAAATATAAATTAGCAAAAATGACTACCAAAGCGTTTGTTTTATCACCACAACTCAATTTTTTTTTATTTCAATTGTTCAAAATTTGGGTATGTAGCGTTTTGAGTTAGGTGATCCCTTAACACCTTCAGTTATACACATAACTTGAACCAACTGCAAAAAACTTTTATTCCAGGAAATGTAAATAGCAAAAAAAGTAAAAATAAATTGAGTAAATAACTAATTTCACTTCTCTTTAAATTCCAAAAAAAAATTTTGATTTATTAATTTTAAATTAAAAAACTAGAACTAATTTTTGAACATTATATATAATAAAGAAAATAGACAAAATCAAAACATATAGGAAGAAAAGATGTTAATATTAAGTAATAAAACAATTCAATTCTACAATACAAAAATTCTTGTGTTTATCAACCTTTCATTAATCGGCGCAAAATAATAATAATAAGTCACTTATTTTACTGACCAAATAATATAATACCCTTACCAAAATACAAAATGTCTCCCCATATAAATATTTCCAAGAACAAACCAAAATTTTGTTTTTATATATAAAGTTAATCAAAAATTTGTTCCTTTTAAAAGTGTGTTAATTCTCCTATGGAGCGCTTCGTCGAAACTGAAAAAAAAACCACACCCTAACGAAAATCTTTTCACTCTTGTTATATTTATATTAAAATCACCAATAACCCTTTGAAACCCTCCAATTATTGGTGATTTAATAAAGAGGATGATTTACAAAAAAAATAACCAATATATGTAAACTTTTCTTTAACCATTTTACACTTCTTAATTTAGTTGAAAATAAGAAAACTTTAACTATATCAAATTAGAAAACTTAAACTAAATGAACTTTCAAAAATTCTTTTTGTGAATAAAATAAATTAATTTTCACAACACCAGAAGAAACAGGGAAAGCACTGTGTCTTCACATTTACTCCGTTTACATTTTTGTTTTCGCAAAAAAAAATGTTGTCCGTGAAACTTCCTACCAGTATATAATTTCTGTGAAATAGGTAGTGGTGATTCTGACTCGAATTCTCTGGATCCCCGAGATGATGTTCAGGATTATTCAACATACCACGTGTAAGCGTCGTATTGCAACTCCAATTTCGCGATAAATAATTTAGATAGGTAGTTATCTCTCTAAATTTACAAGTTAATATTTATTTGATTCTTTTCTTGATTGATTGGTTTTATCATTCGTATCCAAATCCACCAAAATTCATCTCCAAACCAAGTCCCTTCTCTGGTCAACGTTGCTTAACTTTTTTTTTCCGTTCGGCACCTCGTTCAATTTTTTTCTTTTCTTTCTTTTTGTTTTTATTTTGAGGTCCTCCCAGCAAATCCAATTTTACACTTCCGTTCTTCTTCTTTTTTTTCAATTCCAATCCCATAAAAAAAACTCTAAAAAAAAATCAAAACAGGAAACCGTCTCTACTACATGATAACCAATTAACTTATTCCAACAATTTATCATGTGAATTTTCCATGTAAGTACCTTTTTTATTTTAATTATTAATATTTTTGTTTTTAATTCACAATTTCTACTTTGTGAACCAAAGTAGACCTCCACAGGTAAAATGGACAATATAACCCCACGCAACATAAAAATGAACGTAAAATTTAAATGTTTTGTTCGAAATCACGGTAAAATCGACAAGTTTTTATAAACTTGTCTATTTACCGTTATTTCGAATTTTTTTTTTAAATTTTGACGTGCATTTTCATAATGCTTGGGGATAAATTGTGCATTTTACCAACATTTCGGACAATTTAAATATAAAATAAATTGAATTGTGGTGACAAAACTCACGCTTGAGTTGTAGTTTTTGCTTATTAATTTTTTTTTTGTGTTACTTTGAACCAAATATTTTATTTTGATTTGCAATTTTATATCATTTTGGGTGAAATTCTCCATTTAACCGACATTTTGTACAATCTTTATATGCAACAATTGAGTTGTGGTGATAAAACACACTTAGGTAGAATTTTGGTATTAATTGTTCAAAATGACGTTCAAATGGACAAATAATGAATAAAAACACAAAAAAAATATTAATTAGCAAAAATTACTACCAAAGCGTATGTTTTCTCACCACAACTCAATTTTTTTATATTTTATTTGTCCAAAATGTGGGTAAATTGGACCATTTAACCCCGCGCAACATAAAAATTTACGGTAAAATTTAATATTTTGTACGAAATAACAGTCAAACCGACAAGTTCAGTGTAAACTTGTCTATTTATCGTTATTTTGAACCAAATTTTAAATTTTAACGTGCATTTTTATATTGCATGTGGTTAAATTGTGTATTTTACGCAAAAAAAAAACACAAACAAAATATTTATTAGCAAAAATTACTACCAAAGCGATTGTTTTGTCACCACAACTCAATTTGTTGATATTTAAATTGTTCAAATGGTGGGTAAAATGCACAATTTAACCCTAAGCAACATAATAATGCACTTAAATCTTTTTCGAAATAACGAACAATTGACAAGTTTACACAAAACTTGTCTGTTTGACAATTATTTCGAACTTAATATTTAATTTTTACGCCCATCTTTATGTTCCGTGGGGATGTATTTTCCATTTTACCAAAATTTTCAACAATTGGATTGATAAGTGGTGATTAAAAACACGCTAGGTAGGAATTTTTGCAAATTTATATTATTTATGTATTTTTATTCATTATTTGTCCATTTGAACGTCATTTTGAACAATAAATACCAAAATTCTACAAAAGTGTGTTTTGTCACCTCAACTCAATGTTTTGATATTTAAATTGTTCAAAATGTGAGAAAAATGCACAATTTTACCCCGAGCAATATTAAAATGCAAGTAGAAATTAAATTTGGTTCAAAATAACAGTTAATAGACAAATTTACACAAAACTTGTCTGTTTTACCGTTATTTCGAACAAAATATTAAATTTTTACGTGCATTTTTTTGTAGCGTGGGGTTATATTGTCCCTTTTATTCACATTTTGGACAATTGAAATATAAAACAATTGAGTTGTGGTGATTAAACACACGTTTTGCTAGTAATTTTTGCAAATTTATATTTTTGTTATGTTTTGATTCATTAGTTTTCCATTCGAACGTCGGTTTGAACAATTTCTAAAAAAAATTCTACCAAAGTCTGTTTTATCACCACAACTCAATTGTTTCATATTTAAATTGTTCAAAATGTCGGTCAAATGGAGATGTTCACCCCAAATGACATATAATAGAAAAAAGTAAACATTTGGTTCAAAATAACACAAAAAAAAATATAAATAAGCAAAAATTACTACCAAAGCGTGTGTTTTGTCACCACAATTCAATTTTTTTATATATCAATTGTTCAAAATGTGGGTAAAATGCACAATTTTACCCCACGCAATCTAAAAATGCACGTTTAAATTCCAAAATTGGGTCGAAATAACGGTTATTAGACAAGTTTTCCCAAAACTTGTCTGTTTTACCGTTATTTCGAACAAAATATTAAATTTGACGTGCATTTTTAGGTTGCGCGGGGTTAAATGGTCCATTAAAAAAAATTTAGTGAGCAAAATTTATTACCAAAGCGTGTGTTTTGTCACCACAATTCAATTTTTCAATATTTAAATGGTTCAAAATGTGGGTTAAATGCACAATTACACCCCACGAAATTTAAAATGGATGATAAAATTTTTAATTTTGTTCATATATAAAGGTTAATAGACAGGTTTTATTAAAACTTGTCTATTTAACCGTGATTTCGAACCAAACATTAAAATTTTACGTGCATTTTTATGTTTCGTGGGGTTATATGGTCCATTTGACCCAAATTTTGAACAATTGGAATATACATAAATAGATTTGTGGTGATAAAACACACGCTTTGGTAATAATTATTGCTATTTTATATTATTTTTGTATTTTTATTCCTTATTTGTCCATTTAAGCGTCATTTTTATCAATTAATACCAAAACTCTACCAAAGTGTGTTTTATTACCACAACTCAATTGATTCATAATAAAATGGTTCCAAATGTCGGTTTAATGAAAAATCTCACCCAAAATGACATTCAATTACACTTAAAAATTAAATATTTGGTTCAAAATAACACAAAATAATAATAAGCAAAAACTACTACCAAAGCGTGTGTTTTGTCACCACAATTCAATTTTTCTATATTTAAATTGTCCATAATGTGGGTAAAATGCACAATTTAGCCCCACGCAATATGAAAATGCACGTGAAAATTTAAAAAAAATTCAGAAATAACGGTTAATATACAAGTTTAAACAAAACTTGTCTATTTAACCGTTATTTCGAACAAAACATTAAATGTGAAAGTGCCGTGTTATAGTGCGTGGGGTTATATTGTCCATTTAACGCAAATTTTGGACAATTGAAATATAAAAAAAAATAGATTTATGGTGATAAAACACACGCTTTGGTAGTAATTTTTGCTAATTTATATTATTTTTGTATTTTATTTCATTATTTGTCCATTTGAACTTCATTTTTTACAATTTATACCAAAATTCTACAAAAGTTAATTAATTCACCATAACTCAATTGTTTCATATTCAAATTGTTCAAAATATCGGTTAAATGGAGATTTTCACCCCAAATGACATTAAATTGCACTTAAAAATTAAATTTTTGGTTCAAAATAACAAAAAAAAATATTATTTAGCATCAATACTAAATAATATTTTTAAACTTCACTACCGAAGCGTGTGTTTAGTCACCACAATTTATTTTTTTATATATCAATTGTTCAAAATGTGGGTAAAAAGGACAATATACCCCACGCAACATGAAAATGAACGTAAAAAATTAATATTTTGTTCGGAATAACGGTAAAATCTACATGTTTTGAATTAACTTGTCTTTTTATCGTTAATTAGAATAATCAAAAATAAAGTTGTGGTGATAAAACACACGCTTTGGTAGTAATTTTTCCTAATTTTCATATTTTTTGTATTTTTAATTCATTATTTGTCCATTGAAACTTCATTATAAACAATTAATACCAAAATTCTTCCAAAGTTAATTTTACCATCACAACTCAATTGTTGCATATTTTAATTGTTCAAAATGTCGGTTAAATGGAGAATTTCATCCCAAATGAAATTTATTGGCGTTTGAAAATAAAAAAATTGGTTCAAAACAACTGTTAAAAAAACAAGTTTTGTGTGAACTTGTCTATTAACCGTTATTTCGATTAGAATATTTAATTTTTAGGTGTAATTTAATGTCATTTGGGGTGAAATACTCCATTTACCCATTATTTTGATAAGATTTCGGTACTTTTCGTTCAAAATGACGTTCAAATGGTCAAATAATGAACAAAAACACAAACAAAATATTTTTAGCAAAAATTACTACCAAAGCGTGTGTTGTGTCACATCAAATCAATTTTTTGATATTTAAATTGTTCAAATGTGGGTAAAATGCACAATTTAACCCCACGCAATATAAAAATGCACGGATAAATTTAAAATTTGGTTCAAAATAACGATAAATAGACAAGTTAACACTTAACTTGTCTTGTTTATCGTTATTTCGTACAAAATAATAAATTTTACCGTAAATTTTTATATTGCGCGGGGTTAAATGGCCCATTTTACCCACATTTTGGACAATTGACATATTAAAACATTGAGCTGAGGTGATTAAACTCACGGTTTGGTAGTCATTCTTGCTAATTTATATATTTTTTGTTTTTTATGCATTATTTGTCCATTTGAACGTCATTTTAAACTATCAATACCAAAATTCTACCAAAGTTAATTTTATTACCACAAATGGAGAATTTCACCACAAATGACATTAGATTGCACTTTCAAATTAAATATTTGGTTCAATATTACGGTAAAAACGACAAGTTTTGTGTCAACTTGTCTATTTACCGTTATTTCGATTAGAATATTTAATTTTAAGGTGCAATTTTATGTCATTTGGGAAGAAATTCTCATTTTCCCATTATTTTGTTACGATTTTGGTACAAATCGTTCAAAATAACGTTCAAATGGACAAATAATGAACAAAAACACAAATAAATATTAATTAGCAAAAATAACTATTCAAGCGTGTGTTTTGTCACCCCAACTCAATTTTTTGATATTTAAATTGTTCGAAATGTAGGTAAAATGCACAATTAAACCCCACGCAATATCAAAATGCACGTTAAAATTTAAAATTTGGTTCAAAATAACGGTAAATAGACAAATTTACACAAAACTTGTCTGTTTTACCGTTATTTCGAACAAAATATCAAATTTTAACGTGCATTTTTATGTTGCGTGGGGTTGAATGGTCCATTTCACTCACATTTTGGACAATTGAAATATTAAATAATTGAGTTGTGGTGATAAAACACACGCTTTGGTAGTAATTTTTGCTAATTTATATTTTTTGTGTTTTTATTCATTATTTATCCATTTGAACGTCATTTTGAACAATTAATACCAAAATTCTAGCGAAGTTTGTTTTATCATCACAACTCAATTGTTTTATATAGAAATTGTTTAAAATGTCAGTTGAATGGAGAATATAACCCAACATGACATTAAATTGCACTTAGAAATTAAATTTTTGGTTCAAAAAAACACAAAAATAATATTAATAAGCAAAAACTTCTACCAAAGCGTGTGTTTTGTCACACCAATTCAACTTTTTAATTTTTAAATTGTCCAAAATTTGGGTAAAATGCACAATTTAACCCCACGCAACATGAAAATGCACGTAAAAATTTAAAAAATATTTCGAAATAACGGTAAATAGACAAGTTTAAACAAAATTTGTCTATTTTACCGTTATTTCGAACAAAATATTAAAATTTGACGTTCATTTCTATGTTTCGTTGGGTTATATTGTCCATTTTACGCAAATTTTGGACAATTGAAATATAAAAAAAAATAGATTTGTGGTGATAAAACACATGCTTTGGTAGTAATTTTTGCTAATTTATATTATTTTTGTATTTTATTTCATTATTTGTCCATTTGAACGTCATTTCTTACAATTAATACCAAAACTCTTCAAAATTTATTTTTATCACCATAACTGAATTGTTTCATATTTTAATTGTTTAAAATGTCGGTTAAATGGACAATACACCCTAAATGACCTTTAATTGGACTTAAAAATTAAATATTTGGTTTAAAACAACCGTTAAAATGACAAATTTTTTGTCAATTTGTTTATTTACTGTTATTTCGATTAGAATATTTAATTTTGAAGTGCAATTTTATGTCATTTCAGGTGAAATTCTCCACTTACCCATTATTTTTTTCTAAGATTTTGGTACATATCGTTCGAAATGACGTTCAAATGGACAAATAATGAACAAAACACAAAAAAATATTATTTATCAAAAATTACTACTTACACACGTTGTTTTGTCACCACAACTCAATTTTTTGCTATTTAAATAGTTCAAAATGTGGGTAAAATGCACAATTTAACCTCACGCAATATAAAAATGCACGTTAAAATTTAAAATTTGGTTCAAAATAACGATAAATAGACAAGTTTACACTGAACTTGTCGGTTTGACTGTTATTTCGTACAAAGTATAAGATTTTACCGTAAATTTTTATGTTGCGCGGGGTTAAATGGTCCAATAAACCCACAGTTTGGACAAATAAAATATAAAAAAATTGAGTTGTGGTGAGAAAACATACGCTTTGGTAGTAATTTTTGCTAATTAATATTTTTTTTTGTGTTTTTATTCATTATTTGTCCATTTGAACGTCATTTTGAACAATTAATACCAAAATTCTACCTAAGTGTGTTTTAATCACCACAACTCAATTGTTGCATATTTAGATTGTACAAAATGTCGGTTAAATGGAGAATTTCACCCAAAATGATATAAAATTGCACTTTAAAATTAATATTTGGTTCAAAGTAACACAAAAAAAATATTTATAAGCATATTAATAAGCAAAAACTACTACTTAAGCGTGTTTTTTGTCACCACAATTCAATTTTTTTATATTTAAATTGTCCAAAATGTTGGTAAAATGCACAATTTAACCCCACGCATGATGAAAATGCACGTCAAAATTTAAAAAAAAAATTTCGAAATAACGGTAAATAGACAAGTTTATAAAAACTTGTCGATTTTACCGTGATTTCGGACAAAACATTTAAATTTTACGTTCATTTTTATGTTGCGTAGGGTTATATTGTCCAGTTTACCAGTGGATGTCTACTTTGGTTCACAAAGTAGAAATTGTGAATTTAAAACAAAAATATAATAATAATTAAAATAAAAAAGGTACTTACATGGAAAATTCACATGATAAATTGTTGGAATAAGTTAATTGGTTATCATGTTGGTAGAGAGGGTTTCCTGTTTTGATTTTTTATTTAGAGTTTTTTTTATGGGATTGGATTTGAAAAAAAAGAAGAAGAACGGAAGTGTAAAATTGGATTTGCTGGGAGTCGGACCTCAAAATAAAAACAAAAAGAAAGAAAAGAAAAAAATTGAACGAGGTGCCGAACGGAAAAAAAAGTTAAGCAACGTTGACCAGAGAAGGGACTTGGTTTGGAGATGAATTTTGGTGGATATGGATACGAATGATAAAACCAGTCAATCAAGAAAAGAATCAAATAAATATTTACTTGTAAATTTAGAGAGATAACTACCTATCTAAGTTATTTATCGCGGAGTTGGAGTTGCAATACGACGCTTACACGTGGTATGTTGAATAATCCTGAACATCATCTCGGAGATCCAGAGAATTCGAGTCAGAATCACCACTACCTATTTCACAGATATTATATACTGGTAGGAAGTTTCACGGACAGCATTTTTTTTTTTGCGAAAACAAAAATGTAAACGGAGTAAATGTAAAGACACAGTGCTTTCCCTGTTTTTTCTGGTGTTGTGAAAATTAATTTATTTTATTCACAAAAAGAATTTTTGAAAGTTCATTTAGTTTAAGTTTTCTAATTTGATATAGTTAAAGTTTTCTTATTTTCAACTTAATTAAGAAGTGTACAATGGTTAAAGAAAAGTTTACATATATTGGTTATTTTTTTTGTAAATCATCCTCTTTATTTAATCACCAGTAATTGGAGGGTATCAAATGGTTATTGGTGATTTTAATATAAATATTACAAGAGTGAAAAGATTTTCGTTAGGGTGTGGTTTTTTTTCAGTTTCGATGAAGCGCTCCATAGGAAAATTAACACACTTTTAAAAGGAACAAATTTTTGATTATTTTTATATATAAAAACAAAATTTTGGTTTGTTCTTGGAAATATTTATATGGGGAGACATTTTGTATTTTGGTAAGGGTATTATATTATTTGGTCAGTAAAATAAGTGATTAATTATTATTATTTTGCGCCGATTAATGAAAGGTTGATAAACACAAGAATTTTTGTATTGTAGAATTGAATTGTTTTATTACTTAATATTAACATCTTTTCTTCCTATATGTTTTGATTTTGTCTATTTTCTTTATTATATATTATGTTCAAAATTAGTTTTTTTAATTTAAAATTAATATTGGAATTTGAAGAAAAGTGAAATTAGTTATTTACTCAATTTATTTTTATTTTTTATGCTATTAACATTTCCTGGAATAAAACTTTTTTGAAGATGGTTCAAGTTATGTGTATAACTGAAAGTGTTTAGGGATCACCTAACTCAAAACGCTACATACCCAAATTTTTAACAATTGAAATAAAAAAAAATTGAGTTGTGGTGATAAAACACACGCTTTGGTAGTCATTTTTGCTAATTTATATTTTTTGTGGTTTTTATTCATACTTTGTCCATTTGAACGTCATTTGAATAATTAATACCAAAATTCTACCGAAATGTGTTTTATCACCACAACTCAATTGTTGCATATTGAAATTGTTCAAAATGTCGGTTAAATGGAGAATTTACGCCAGATGACATTAAATTGCACTTAAAAATTAAATATTTGGTTCAAAGTAACACAAAACAAAATATAATTTAGCAACAATTACTACCAAAGCGTGTGTTTTGTCACCACAATTCAATTTAAATATATAAAAAATTGTTCAAATTGTGGATAAAGTGGACAATGTAACCCCACGCAACATGAAAATGAACGTATAAAATAATATTTTGTTCGAAATGAGGGAAAACAGACAAGTTTTGTATAAACTTGTCTATTTATCGTTAATTGGAATTGATTGATTGATTGATTGATTGATTGGACTGTAGGACCAAGCGCTAGGCAAGATTCCCGGATAACGCCGGGCCTTTTCCTACAGCCGTTTACATAAAACGATAGGTAAGGATAGGAAGGTATGTTAGTTAGGAAAGAGCGACCCGGTTACAGACACCATGACAGTCGGTACTAAACTACTATTATTAGATAATCACAAGACAATCACAATTCATATCTACTAGACTGCAATCGCCAATCAGCATTCTCCAGTCCGCAACACCTATCTGCTCTGCTGTATTTTGAATAAAATTAAAGCTTAATTTAAATTAAAATCCTAAAATAAATTCATTAGTTAGTCGCTCAGGAATCTGTAACTTAATTGATTAATTTTATGTTTTATTATTAACTCCCATCCGCACAACTAACCTAATTAAAACATAAGTACAGTACTCTGAAAGAAAATTTATTAACTTATGGCTCAGGTATCTGAAACAATTTAATTAATATAGTATGATAGTTTAAGCCATTTATTACGATAATGTTATCATAAGTCTGTAACATGCTCATCAGAGAATCAAAATAGACTTTAGGGCGACAATCTTCAGCAGAACCATTTTCGTGTTACATAGTTAGTGAAATAATATAATTTGTTAGTAAGATCTATATCATTTTCACATTAACATTGGTTATTATTTTTATTAGGATAGGAAGGACATTTCTAATTCCATCATATATATTGGTGTTACCTCAGCAGTTGAAACTGGAGTATTAAGGTAAATTATCCTGGGGTCTTCTCATCATATGCTGCATATAAATTTGCGTCCCTATATTTACAGATCCACCACCATCTAACGCGAGGGTTAATATTTATTTATTTTATGACCCAACAGCATTTCATATACATACATTCGTGTATAGGGTAAATTATTATATAAATAAGTAATTGAGTAAGTTAGCTATTACCTGCAACTTAGCTATAACGTATTTAAATTACATCAATTAATAAAATTTTAAAAATAAATTTACTAGATAGGAATCTGTAACTTAATTATTATTAATTTTATTATTTATTTAAACTCCAGTCCGTACACCTATCAAAGTTAAAATAAAATTCAAAACTCTTAATTAGCTAACTTACGGCTCCGGAATCTGTAACCATAAATAAAATTAATATGGTATGCTAGATTAAGTACCCGTCAACCATTACGCTGATGATACCATAATATTGGAATATGTTTATCAGAAAATCCAAATAATTTTCGGAAAACGTTTAACATTCCAAAATTCTACAACATTTTTTAAAATAAAATAAACTTTCCTTGTAAACCCTCTCCAACTATAATCATATTTACACTTATATAAGTAATTAAAACCAAACCTTTTCCATAAATTATTATTATTATTTTTATAATTCTGCAATACAATGTAATTGTAAAGCAATGCCCGTATTATGATCGTGATCAGGTATGTCACTTTACTACAAATGTAGTAGATCTGCTCTGTCTGACCTTCACCGTTCATAAATCAAAAAAGAACAATTGATATTGTCTTCATAAAGTACCCTTAAATCCAAATACGAAACTTAATAAATTGAAATAACGCATGGATAACCCACAGGCACGTATGCACGACACACAGGCAATAAAGCAGGCAAGGACGCCACATAATGCAGAAAGTATGGAGCAGAAGCACTCCAAAAGTGGAGGAAATCGACACCCCTCGGAGCGAACCCTATTCAAGCAAACCAAACACGATCCAAACTCAGCATTCTACCAAACATACATCTATTAGTAGCAAATAAACTCTAACACGAGAACCCAATCGTAAGCATCCAAAATACAAACTCTTTCAGAGCACCCTCAACCACGGGACACCAACCTATACAAAAATAAAAATATAAAGTGCAGACCTATCTCAACTGACTTTTAACAAACCGAAATTGATCCAAACACCCCACATTCCGGCGAATCCTCCAACCCCCAACAAATCCCACTCGCGTCCAAAATTCCACATGACAACAGAGGCTTCCAACCGCCTGCAGTGGCGGTGAGAAGCCTCTGTTGGCATGTAGGGCGATAAACCCTCATGCCCGTCCCAATCAAATCCAGCCTCAAAACAATTAAAAGCATCGTTGCAGATGGTCATTTAAGCCATCAACTATTTAACGACGAAACAGCTTCTTAGTACTTAAAAATAACGCCCTCGCGAACATATTTGGCCACAGCAGAAAAACATGCTTCCGGCTTTAAAGCAGCAAAAGACCGTTTGACGCTTCTTCTTGGTGGTAATGCCGTCTGCGACTTCAAGTTAAATCCTTTGCTGATTTACCATTCGGAGAACCCGAGAGCTTTAAAGGGTATCACCAAAAACAGTTTACTTGTTGTTTGAAGAAGTTATAGAAAGGCTTGGGTTACCGCCAGTCTCTCTACACGAAATGACATGCAGTTCTCAACATTAACAAATCTTGGGATGGAGTCAGCGGCACCACCATGTCTGGATCGTGGAAAAAGCCTTGGTCGAATCAGTCCACCAGTTCTATTGAAGATGCGGCTGAAGTACAGACTCAAATCATCAACACGGCCCAAAAAAACTGGCTTCATAGATGCTGATCCGTCTGACGTAGAAAATTTATTAACCTAGCAGGATAAATGATGAAAGTATTTCATCTGATGATTTCGAAGAGTTTTAGACTCAAACAAATAACGCAACAATCCACGTACATACTACTGAATTATATTTAATTTTATTCCACTTTTACGATTTTAGAATTTAAATACATTGTACTTTGTACAGAACCAACATATTTGTTCATTATATATTTGAATACTTTTTCGACTTACGTCGTTTAAAGTAACGTTGCATTTCTCAGGAACGCATCTACGACGTAAGTCATACATCGCCTGTATATATGTATAAGACTATCTACGGCGTAAGTCAAGGATCGCCTGTATATATGTATGTATATATCTGCATAAAATATAAAATAAAAATAAACCAAAAATTCTCTTATAAACATAGGAAACAGAATTTTGATGGACGAAACGAAAATTTTGTTATTATATGAATACTTAGGCATTTAAATGAGACAGTCGTGTGTAAATTTGCGTTTTCAACGATCAAATAATGATGTATATACAACACAAATACAATCCAAAAATTTATAAAGATAAAATGTAATTCGCCAATTACATTGAATATAATAACATTTTCCTACACAACGATCGCACAATGGCAGTGATCGCGTTAAAAATTATATATACAAAATCCCTACAACTGTATGTTTTGAAACATACATAAACCAAAATATGAAAAAAACATCTAGAGGAAAGGGGAAATAAGAGAATTGTATGAAGAGCGATGTGCTAGTCAAACGAAAGAAGACGAAACATACAAAGCATGCGATCGCTTTCAATGGAATAATGTGGTGTGCGTGTGATTTGAAAATGATGTATATAAGATACAAAGACAAATCGTTATATATTACAACAATACCAATAAAGCAACAATACCAATAAATTGATAACAATATAACGAAGAAACAAGAACTAAATGTAACACAATACCAATACTTGTATAAAGCATTGCCTGTGAGATGTCAATGCGTAATAGCGTATGGAGATGCAATAGATAGTATCGTACAAAATAAAATAAAATACAACACAACACAATATAATACAACATATAATGTAATTACAATTATAATAAAATATAATATAATAATATAATAGCGATACTCATCTGTGATCCGTTTTAAAACCACACACTAACCACAAACGAATTTATTTTATTTTATTTTACAACACCGAGAGGAAAAAAACACGTCCACTCGGTGTGAAGATCAACACAATACTCCGTCTATTTATCGTTAATAGGAATATACAAAAATTGAGTTGTGGTGATAAAACACACGCTGTCATAGTAATTTTTGCTAATTTATATATTTTTTGTATTTTTAATTCATTTTTTGTTCATTTGAACTTCATTTTGATTAATTATTACCAAAGTTCTACCGAAGTTTATTTTATCACCATAACTCAATCGTTTCATATTTAAATTCTTCAAAATGTCGGTAAAATGGAGAGTTTCACCCCAAATGACCTAAAATTGCACTTAAAAATTATATATTTGGTTGAAAACAACCAATAAAAAGACAAGTTTTGTGTCAACTTTTTTATTTACCGTTATTTCGATTCGAATATTTAATTTTGAAGTGCAATTTTATGTCATTACAGGTAAAATTTTTCATTTACCCATTTTTTTTTCTAAGATTTTGGTACACATCGTTCAAAATGACGTTCAAATAGACAAATACTGAACAAAACACAAAAAAAATATTATTTAGCAAAAATTACTACTAAAACAGGTGTTTTGTCACCACAACTCAATTTTTTGATATTTAAATAGTTCAAAATGTGGGTAAAATGCACAATTTAACCCCACGGAATATAAACAAGGGCGTAAAAATTTAAAATTTGGTTCGAAATAACGGTTAATAGACAAGTTAACAAAAAACTTGTCAGTTTTTACCGTAACTTCGAAAAAAATATTATATTTTTACGTGCATTTTTATGATTCGCGGGGTTAAATGGTCCATTTTACCCACATTTTTGACTATTGAAATTTAAAAAAATTGAGATGTGGTGATAAAACACACGCTTCGGTAGTAATTTTTGCTAATTTTTATTTGCTTTTTGTATTTTTAATTCATTATTTGTCCATTTGAACTTCATTTTAAACAAAAAATACCAAAATTTTACCAAAGTTTATTTAATCACCACCACTCAATTGTTTTATACTTAAATTGTTCAAATTGTCGGTTTATTGGAGAATTTATTCCCAAATGACATTAAATTGAGTTTGAAAATAAAATATTTGGTTCAATAGAACCGCTTAAACATAAAGTTTTGTGTGAACTTGTCTTTTTACCATTATTTCGATTGAAATATTAAATTTTTAGGTGCAATTTTATGTCATTTGGGGTGAAGTACTCCATTCACCCATTATATTGTTAAGATTTTGGCACATGTCGTTCAAAGTAACGTTCAAATGGACGAATTATGAACAAAAACACAAAAAAAATATTAATTAGCAAAAATTACTATTAAAGCGTGTGTTTTGTCACCACAATTTAATTTTTTGATATTTAAATTGTTCGAAATGTGGGTAAAATGCGCAATTAAACCCCAAGCAATATAAAAATGCACGTAAATATTTCAAATTTTTATTCAAAATTAAGGTTTATAGACAAGTTCACACAAAACTTGACTGTTTTACCGATATTTCGAACAAAATATTTAATTTTTACGTGCATTTTTATGTTGCTTGGGGTCATATTGTCCATTTTACCCACATTTTGGACCATTGAAATATAGAAAAATTTAGTTGTTGTGATAAAACACATGCTTTGGTAGTAATTTTTACTAATTTTTATATTTTTTTATGTTTTTATTCATTATTTGTCCATTTCAACGTCATTTTGAACAAGAAATACCAAAATTCTACCAAATTGTGTTTTATCACCACAACTTAATTCTTTCATATTGAAATTGTTCAAAATGTCGGTTAAATGGAGAATTTCAGCCCAAATGACATTAAATTTCACTTAAAAATTAAATATTTGGTTCGAAATAACACAAAAAAAATATTAATAAGCAAAAACTACTCCCAAAGCGTGTGGTTTGTCACCACCATTCAATTTTTTTATATTTAAATTGTTCAAAATGTGGGTAAAATGCACAATTTTACCCCACGCAATAAAAAAATGCACGAAAGAATTTTAAATTTCGTTCGAAATAACGGTAGATAGACACGTTTACACCAAACTTGTCGATTTTACCATTGTTTTGAACGTTACATTTAAACTAGCACGTGCATTTTTATGTTGCTTGGGATTGAATGATCCATTTTACCTAAATTGTGAACAATTATGATATACATAAATATGGTTGTGGTGATAAAACTCACGCTTTGGTAGTAGTTTTTGCTTATTTATATTGTTTTTATATTTCTATTCATTATTTGTTCTTTTGAACATCATTTTTAACAATAAATACCAAAATTCTACCAAAGTGTGTTAAATCACCACAACTTAATTGTTTCATATTAAAATTTTTCAATTTGTCAGTTTAATGTAGAATTCCACCACAAATGACATAAACTTGGACTTAAAAATTAAATATTTGGTTCAAACTAACACATAAAAAATATAAATAAGCAATAACTACTACCAAAGCGTGTGTTTTGTCACCACAATTCAATTTTTTTATATTTAAATTGTTCAAAATGTGGGTAATATACACAATTTAACCCCATGCAATATGAAAATGCACGTAAAAATTTAAATGGTTTTTCGAAATAACAGTAAATAGTCAAGTTTAACAAAACTTGTCGATTTTACCGTTATTTCGAACAAAACATTAATATATAACGTACATTTTTATGTTGCGTTCGGTTTAATGGTCTATTCTACCCCAATTTTGAACAATTTGAATATACATAAATAGATTTGTGGTGATAAAACTCACGCTTTAGTAGAAGTTTTTGCAAATTTATATTTTTTTTGTAATTTTATTCATTTTGTGATAAAATGAGGTGATAAAATTAACTTTGTTTGAGTTTGGGTATTAATTGTTAAAAATGACGTTCAAATGGAGAACGTCATTTTAACAATAAATACCAGAAATCTACAAAAGCTAATTTTATCACCACCACTCAATTGTTTCATATATAAATTGTTCAAAATGTCGGTTAAATGGAGAATTTCACCCCAAATGACATTCAATTGCACTTAAAACTTAAATATTTGGTTCAAAATAACGGTAAAAGCGACAAGTTTGGTGTCAACTTGTCTATTTACCGTTTTTTCGATTAGAATATTTAATTTTAAGTGCAATTTAATGTCATTTGGGGTGAAATTCTGGATTCACCCAATATTTTGTTAAGGTTTTGGTACGTATCGTTCGAAATGACGTTCAAATGGACAAATAATGAACAAAAAAACAAAAAAATATTAATAAGCAAAAATTACTACCAAAGCGTGTGTGTTGTCACCATAACTCAATTTGTTGATATTTAAATTGTTCAAAATGTACGTAAAATGAACAATTTAACCCAAAGCAAAATCAAAATGCACGTGAATATTTCAAATTTTGTTCGAAATAACGATAAATAGACAAGTTAACACTAAACTTGTCTGTTTTACTGTTATTTCGAACAAAACATTAAGTTTTTTCGTGCATTTTAATGTTGCGCGTGGTTAAATGGTCCATTTTACCCACATTTTGGACAACTGAAATATATAAAAAAGATTTGTGGTGACAAAACACACGCTTTGGTAGTAACTTTTTCTAATTTATATTATTTTTGTATTTTTATTCATTATTGGTCAATTTGAACGTCATTTTAAACAATTAATACCAAAATTCAACCTAAGTGTGATTTAACATCACAATTCGATTGTTTCATATAAGAATTGTTCAAAATGTCGGTTAAATAGAGAATTTGACCCCAAATGACAAAAAATTGCACTCAAAAATAAAATATTTGGTTAAAAATAACACAAAAAAATTATTAATAAGCAAAAATTGCTACCAAAGCGTGTGTTTTGACACCACAATTCAACTTGAATATGTAAATTGTTCAAAATGTGGGTAAAATGCACAATTTAACCTCACGTAAATCAAAATGCACTTTAAAATTTAAAATTTGGTTCGAAATAACGGTGAATAGACAAGTTTACTCAAAAGTTGTCTATTTTATGGTTATTTCGAAAACATATTAAATTTTTACTTGCATTTTTATGTTCCGTTGGGTTTAATTGTCCATTTTGCCTTAAATTTGAACAATTGGAATATACAAAAATAGATTTGTGGTGATAAAACTTACTCTTTGGTAGTAATGTTTGCTAATTTATATTTTTTTGTATTTTTGTTCATTATTTGTCCATTTGAACGTCATTTTGGACAATTAATACCAAAATTCTACCGAAGTTAATATTATCACCACAACTCAATTGTTTCATATTAAAATTGTTCAAAATGTCAGTTTAATGGAGAATGTCACAACAGATGACATTAAATTGCACTTTAAAATTTAATATTTGGTTCAAAATAACGGTAAAAACGACAAGTTCGGTGTCAACTTGTTTATTTATCGTTATTGCATTTAAAATAATAAATTTTTGGTTGCGATTTAATGTGATTTGGGGTGGAATGCTCCATTCACCCATTATTTGCAACAAGAATACAAAAAAAATATTAATTAGCAAAAATTACTACCAAAACGTGTGTTTTGTCACCACAACTCAATTTTTTGATATTTAAATTGTTCAAAATGTGAGTAAAATGAACAATTAAACCCAAAGCAATATAAAAATGCACGTAAATATTTCAAATTTTGTTCGAAATAACGATAAATAGACAAGTTAACACTGAACTTGTCTGTTTTTCTGTTATTTCGAACAAAATATTAAATTTAAACGTGCATTTTAATGTTGCGCGGGGTTAAATGGTCCATTTTACCCACATTTTGGACAACTGAAATATATAAAATAGAGTTGTGGTGATAAAACACACGCTTTGGTTATAACTTTTGCTAATTTATATTATTTTTGTATTTTTATTCATTATTTGTCCATTTGAACGTCATTTTGAACAATTAATACCCAAATTCTACCAAAGTGTGTTTAATCACCACAACTCAGTTGTTTCATATTCAAATGGTTCAAAATGACGGTTAAATGGAAATTTCAGCCCAAATGACTTTAAATTGCACTTAATAATTTAATATTTGGTTCAAAATATCACATAAAAAATATTTATAAGCTTAAATAACTACCAAAGCGTGTGTGTTGTCACCACAATTAAATTTTTATATTTCAATTGTTCAAATGTGGTGTTTAATTCACAATTTAACCCCACGCAATATATAAAAGCACGTAAAAATTTAAAATTTTGTTCGAAATAACGGTTAATAGACAAGTTTACACAAAAATTGTTTAATTTACCGTTATTTCGAACAAAATAATAAATTTTAACGTGCATTTTTATGTTGCGTGGGGTTAAATTATCCATTTTTCCAAAAATTTGAGCAATTGGAGTATACAAAAAAAAATTTGTGGTGATAAAACACACGCTTTGGAAGTAATTTTTGCTAGTTTATATTTTGTTTGTATTTAAATTCAATATTTGTCCATTTGAACGTCATTTTGAACATTTTATACCAAAATTATATCAAAGTTAATATTATCACCACAACTCAATTGTTTCATATTTAAATTGTTCAAAATGTCGGTTCAATGGAGAATTGCACCCTAAATGTCTTTTTTTTTTAACGGTTTTTACAGGCCATTATTGGCCCGTACCGTGTCAACAATTTGACTCCATCGGTTTCGATCACGAGCCAGCTCTTCAAACCGTTGTAGGCAGTTTGAAGATGCCAGATCGCTCTCTACGCCGTGGAGCCATCTTCGCCGACAGCGACCTCTTCGCCTACCGAAAGGCGGTTCTCCCTTAAAGGTTCGCTGTATCATTCGGTTCGGATCAGCACGCAGAACGTGTCTGAGCCAGCTTAATCGCTGTCTCTTGATTTTATGCACGATATCAGGAATTTGCATTAAATTCCTGATCTCGTGATTGAAAAGAACTCGGTAAGTGCCATCGACGTCGCGTTTTGGACCATATATCACACGCATGATTCTTCTCTCGAATGTTAGAAGCCATCTTTCGTACTCATCCGTCAAGGTCCAACTCTCACATCCATACATGACAACGGGTCTGATCAACACTCTGTACAGTTTCAGCTTATCCGTATTTGCAAGATATTTTGATTTCAGCAGTGGACGTAGAGGATACAAAGCCTGATTTTCAGCGGCAAGGCGGACATTGATATCCTCTCCCACACTATTATCGTGTGTGATGAGAGATCCAAGATACTTGAATCTCATCACTCCTTCAAACGTGTGGTTACCACTACTGAAATCAATTGCGTCTTGGTCTCTAAAACCCGAGATTAGATATTTGGTTTTTGACTCGTTGATTTTGAGACCAACAGAAGCTGAACACTGTTCCAGTGGATCAAGTATCTCTTTCACTCCGTTGCCATTTAATCCAATCACACAGATATCATCTGCATAAGCAAGAAGTTGATTGGATTGTCGGAATAAGATGTTGTCCTGAAGTGTTTCATTTTTACGAAGGATGTATTCCAACATGAGATTAAAAAGTATCGGGGACAGCGCATCTCCTTGTCGAACACCGGAATTGATTGCAAAAGTTCTCGATAGCCTGTTCTCAACTTTGACACAGCATTGTGACTGCGTTACTGTCATTTTACACAGATGTACATATTTTTTCGGTATTCCTAAATATTCAAGCGCATACCATAGCCTCTCTCGATTGATCGAGTCATAGGCTTGCTTGAAATCTAGGAATACCTGGTGTACATCGCGAGATGTTTCGTAGTACTTGGAAAGAATCATCCGTAGCGAAAAAACTTGATCAGTGACTGACCGATTTGGACGGAATCCTCCTTGGTAGTCACCGACAATTTCCTCCGCTAGAGGAGTAATTCTTCCCAAGATAATGTATGACAGTAACTTATATGCTGTGCAAAGGAGAGCTATACCGCGATAATTCTCACATTGGGCATAACGCGGCCACTTTTCATTCTTCGGGCATAACTTCATTTCGCCATACCAATCGAACAAGGTTGAAAAGACAGTTCCACAAAGTTAGCCCTCCGAATATCAAGAGCTCTGAATTAATGCAATCAACCCCTGGTGAACGATTTTTCTTTATTTTCTGCATGGCCATTATGAATTCCTCATAGGATGGATCCTCAATGAACATCTCTGCGGTCTGTATTTGAGGGTATTCAAACACAATGTCATTAGATTAAAATTAAAACTTAAATATTTGGTTCAAAATAACGGTAAAAACGAAAAGTTTTGTGTCAACTTGTCTATTTACCGTTATTTTGATTAAAATAATTAATTTTTGGTTGCAATTTTCTTTCATTTAGGTAAAATTCTCCATTGACCCAATATTTTGTTAAGATTTTGGAACATATCGTTCAAAATGGCGTTCAAATGGAAAAATAATGAAAAGAACACAAAAAAATACTAATAATCAAAAATTACTAGCAAAGCGTGTGTTTTGTCACCACAACTCAATTTTTTGATATTTAAATTGTTCAAAATCTGGGTGAAATGTTCCATTAAACTCCACGCAATATCAAAATGCACGTTTAAATTTAAAATTTGGTTCGAAATAACGGTAAATAGACAAGTTTACACAAAACGTGTCTGTTTTACCATCATTTCGAACAAAATATAAAATTTTAACGTGCACTTAAATGTTTCGCGGGGATAATTGGTCCATTCAACCCACAATTTGGACCATTAATTTATAAAAAAATTGAGTTGTGTTGATAAAACACACGCTTTGGTAGTAATTATTTTCTTATATATATATATTTTTGTATTTTTATTCATTATTTGTCCATTTGAACGTCATTATGAACAATTTATACCAAAATTCTACCAAAGGGTGTTTTATTACCACAACTCAATTGTTTCATATTGAAATTGTTCAAAATGTCGGTTTAATCTAGAATTTCACCCCAAATGACATTTTATTGCCCTTTTTAATTAAATATTTGGTTCAAAATAACACAAAAAAGAATATAAATAAGCAAAAACTACTACAAAAGCATTTGTTTCGTCACCAATATTCAATTTTTTATCATTTAATTTGTTCGAAATGTGGGTAAAATGCACAATTTAGCCCCACGCAATATAAAAATGCACGCAAAAATTTAAAATTAGGTTCGAAATAACGGGTAAAAGACAAGTTTACAAAAAACATTTCTGATTCAAGTTATTTTGACCAAAATATTAAATTTTTACGCGCATTTTTATATTGTTTCGAATTATATTGTCAATTTTACTTAAATTTTGAACAATTGGAAAATACAAAACTAGATTTGTGGTAATAAAACACACGCTTTGGTAGTAATTTTTGCTTATTTATATTTTGTTTGTGTTTTTTATCATTATTTTAATACCAAAATTATACCAAAATTAATATTATCACCACAACTCAATTGTTTCATATTAAAATTGTTCAAAATGTCGGTTACATGGAGAATTTCACCCCAAATGACATTTGATTACACTTGAAAATTCAATATTTTGTTCAAAATAACGGTAAAAACGACAAGTCTTTTGTCAACTTGTCTATTTACCGTTATTTTGATTAAAACCATTAACTTTTAGGTGCAATTAAATGTCATTTGTGGTGAAATTCTCTATTTTCCCATTATTTTGTTTAGATATTGGTACATATCGTTCAAAATGGCGTTCAAATTGACAAATAATGAACAAAAACACAAAAAAAACATTAATTTGCAAAAATTATTACTAAAGAGTGTGTTTTGTCACCACAACTCAATTTTTTGATTTTTCAATTGTTCAAAATGTGAGTCATATGCACGACTTACCCCACGCAATATTTAATGCACGTAAAAATTTAAAATTTGGTTCGAAATAGCGGTTAATAGACAAGTTTACACAAAACTTGTCTGCTTCACCGTTATTTCGAACAAAATATTAATTTTAAACGTGCATTCTGATGTTGCGCGGGGATAAATGGTCCATTTTACCCCTAGTTTGGACAATTTAAGTATAAAACAATTGAGTTTTGGTGATAAAACACACGCTTTGGTAGTTATTTTTGCTAATTTATATTTTTTGTGTTCCTATTCATCATTTGAACGTCATTTTGAACAATAAATACCAAAATTCTATCAAAGTGGGTTTTATCACCTTAACTCAATTGTTCATATTAAAATTGTACAAAATGTCGGTTCAATGGAGAATTTCAGCCCCAATTACATTAAATTGTCCTTTAAATTAAAATATTTGGTTCAAAATAACACAAAAAAATATTAATTAGCAAAATATACTACCAAAGCGTGTGTTTTGTCTCTACAACTCAATTTTTTTATATTTGAATTGTTCAAAATGTAGGTTAAATGCACAATTTAACCCGACGCAATATAAGAATGCATGTTAAAATTAAATATTAATTCGAAATTACGGTAAATAGACAAGTTTTAACAAAACTTGTTTATATACCGTTATTTCGAACAAACTATTAAAGTTTTAAGTGCATTTTTATGTTGTGTGGGGCTATATTGTCCATTTAACCTTAATTTTGAGCAATTGGAATATACAAAAATAGATTTGTGGTGATAAAACACACGCTTTGGTAGCAATTAGTCCTTATTTGTATAATTTTTGAATAAATTTGGTTCGAAATAACGGTTTATAGATAAGTTTACACAAAACTTGTTTGTTTTACCGTTATTTCGAACAGAATATTAAATTTAAACTTACCTTTTTATGTTGCGCGGGGTTATATGGTCAATTTTACCCACATTTTGGACTATTGAAATGTATAAAAATAGATTTGTGGTGATAAAACACACGCTTTGGTAGTAATTTTTGCTAATTTATATTTTTTTTTGTCTTCTTATTGATTATTTTTCCATTTGAACGTCATTTTGAACAATTAATACCAAAATTCTACCAAAGTGTGTTTTATCACCACAACTTAATTGTTTCATATTGAAATTGTTCAAAATGTCGGTTAAATGGAGAATTTCAGCCCAAATGACATAACATTGCCCTTTAAAATTGAGTATTTGGTTCAATATATTACAAACAAAATAGTAATAAGCAAAAATAACTACCAAAGCGTGTGTTTTGTCACCACAATTCAATTTTTTATATTTCAATTTTCCAAATAATCGTTAAATGCACAAGTTAACCCCACGCAACATCAAAATGCACGTAACAATTTGAAATTTTGTTCGAAATAACGGTTTCTAGACGAGTTCTCACCAAACTTGTCTGTTTTACCGTTATTTCGAACAAAATATTAAATTTTTACTTGCATTTTTATGTTGCGCGGGGTAAACTGATCCATTTAACCCACATTTTGGACAATTGAAATATAAAAAAATAAATAAGAGGTGATAAAACACACGCTTTGGTAGTAATTTTTGCTAATACATATCATTTTTGTATTTTAATTCATTATTTGTCCATATGAACGTCATTTTGAACATATAATACCAAAATTTTACCAAATTGTGTTTTATCACCACAACTCAATTATTTCATATTAAAATTGTTCAAAATGTCGGTTAAAATGAGAATTTCACCCAAAATGACATTAAATTGCACTTAAAAATTAAATATTTTTTTCGAAATAACGGTTAAAACGACACGTTTTGTGTCAACTTGTCTATTTACCGTTATTTTGATCAAAATATTTAATTTTGAGGTGCAATCTTTTGTCATTTGGAGTGAAATTCTCCATTGACCCATAATTGTGTTAAGGTATTGGTACATGTCGTTCAAAATGGCATTCAAATGGTAAAAAAATGAACAAAAGCAGAAAAAAATATAAATTACCAAAAATTAATACCAAAGCGTGTGTTTTGTCACCACAACTCAATTTTTTTATGTTTTAATGGTTCAAAATGTGGGTAAAATGCACAACTTTACTCCAAGCAATTTAAAAATGCAAGTTAACATTTAAAATTTTGTTCGAAATGACGGTTAATAGACAAGTTAATTCAAAACTTGTCTGTTTAACCGTTATTTAAAACACCATTTTAAAAATTAGCATGCAATTTTATGTTTCGCGGGGTTAAATGGTCCATTTTGCTCACATTTTGGAAAATTGATATATAAAAAAATTGAGTTGTGGTGAATAAACACCCGCTTTCGAAGTAATTTTTGCTAATATATATTTTTTTGGGGTTTTTGTTCACTATTTATCCATTTGAACGTCATTTTGAACAATTAATACCATAATTTTTCCAAAGTGTGTTTTATCACCACAACTTACTTGTTCTATATTGAGATTGTTCCAAATGTCGGTTAAATGGAGAATTTCAGTCCAAATGACATTTAATTGCTCTTTAAAATAAAATATTTGGTTCAAAATAACACAAAAAAGAATATAAATAAGGAAAAATTTCTACCAAAGCGTGTGTTTTGTCACCTCAATTAATTTTTTTAATATTTAAATTGTTCAAAAAGTGGGTTAAATGCACAATTTAACCCCACGCAATATCAAACTGCACGTTAAATTGTAAAATTTTGATCGAAATAACGGTAAATAGACAAGTTTAAACAAAACTTGTTTGTTTTACCGTTATCTCGAACAAAATATTAAATTTTTAAGCGCATTTTTATGTTTCGCGGGGTTAAATGGTCAATTAAACCCACATTTTGGACAATGAAATATACCAAAATAGATTTGTGGTGATAAAACACACGCTTTGGAAGTATTTTTTGCTAATTTATATTTTATTGTCTTTTTATTCATTATTTGTCCATTTGAACGTCATTTTGAATAATTAATACCAAAATTCTACCAAAGTGTGTTTTATCACAACAACTCAATTGTTTCATATTAAAATTGTTCAAAATTCCGGTAAAATGGAGAATTCTAGCACAAATGACCCTAATCTGCACTTTGAAATGCAATATTTGGTTCAAAATAACTTAATTGTCACAACAATTTAATTGTTTGATATTTGTTTTTTATTTTAAATGTGGGTAAAATGCACAATTTTAGCATAATCAACATAAAATGCACGTTTAAATTTATTGTTTTGTTCGAAATAACGAACAATTGACAAGTTTACACAAAACTTGTATGTTTTACCGTTATTTCGAACAAAATATTAAATGTGTACGTGCATTTTAATGTTGCGCAGGGTAATTGGTTCATTTCGCTCACGTTTTGGACCATTTAAATATAAAAAATTTTAGTTGTTGTGATAAAACACACGCTTTGTTCGGAATTTATTGCTAATTTATATTTGTTTTTGTGTTTTTTTCATTATTTGCCCATTTGAACGTCATTTTGAAAAATAAATACCAAAATTCTACCAAAGTGTGTTTTATCACTACAACTCAATTGTTGCATATTGAAATTGTTTAAAATGTCGGTTTGATGGAGAATTAAAGCCCAAATGACACTTAATTGCACTTAAAAATGAAATACTCGGTTCAAAATAACACAAACAAAATATTAATAAGCAAAAATTTCTACCAAAGCGTGTGTTTTGTAACCACAATTTAATTGTTTTATATTTTTTTGTTAAAAATGTGGGTAAAATGCACAATTTTACCCTACGCAACATAGAAATGCACGTAAAAATTTAAAATTTTGTTCGAAATAACGTACAACTAACAAGTTAACACAAATCTTGTCTGTTTTACCGTTATTCCGAACAAAATATTAAATTTTAACGCGCATTTTTTTGTTGCACGGAATTGAATGGTCCATTTTACCCACAGTTTGGACAATTGAAATATAAAAAAATTTAGTTGTGGTAATAAAACACACGCTTTGGTTAAAATTTTTGCTAATTTTTATTTTTATTGTGTTTTTATTCATTATTTGTTCATTTGAACGTCATTTTGAACAGTTTATTCCAAAATTCTACCAAAGTGTGTTCTACTACCACAACTCAATTGTTTCATATTGACATTGTTTAAAATGTCGGTGAAATGGAGAATTTCAGCCCAAATGACATAAAATAGCACTTTAAAATTAAATATTTGGTTCAAAATAACACAAACAAAATAATAATAAGCAAAAATAACTACCAAAGCGTGTGTTTTGTCACCACAATTCAATTTTTTTATATTTCAATTGTTCAAATGTTGGTGAAATGCACAAGTTTACCCTACATTACATCAAAATGCACGTAAAAATTTAAAATTTTGTTCGAAATAACAGTAAATAGACGAGTTCCCACAAAACTTGTCTGTTTTACCGTTATTACAAACAAAATATTAAATTTTTACGTGCAATTTTATGTTGCGCGGGGTTATAAACAAGTTAACTTAAAACTTTTCTGTTTAACCGTTATTTCGAACAAAATATTAAATTTCAACGTGCATTGTGATGTTGAGCGGGGTTCAATGGTACATTTAACCCACATGATGGACAATCGAAATCTAAAAAAAATTTAGTTGTGGTAATAAACCACACGCTTTGGTAGTAATTTTGGCTTATTTATATTTTTTTTGTAGTTTTATTCTTTATTTGTCCATTTGAACGTCATTTTGAACAATAAATACCAAAATTCTACCAAAGTGTGTTTTATCACCAAAACGCAATTGTTTCATATTAAAATTGTTCAAAATGTCAGTTAAATGGAGAATGACACCCCACATGACATTCAATTGAACTTTAAAATTAAATATTTGGTTCAAAACAAAGGTTAAAACGACAAGTTTCAACTTGTCTTTTTTCCGTTATTTCGATTAGCATATTTAATTTTAAGGTGCAATTTTATGTCATTTGAGGTGAAATTTTCCAGTGATTCATAATTTTGATGAGATTTTGGTACATGTCGTTCAAAATGAAGTTCAAATGGACAAAAAATGTATTAAAACACAAAAAAAATATTAATTAGCAAAAATTACTACTAAAACATGTGTTTTGTCACCACAACTCAATGTTTTGATATTAAAAGCGTTCAAAATATGAGAAAAATGCACAATTTTACCCCGAGCAATATAAAAATGCAAGTAGAAATTAAATTTGGTTCAAAATAACGGTAAAGAGGCAAGTTTAAAAAAACTTGTCTGTTTAACCGATATTTCGAACAAAATATTTAATTTTTATGTGCATTTTTATGTTGCGCGGGGTTTAATGGTCCATTTTACCTGTCCATCTACATTTTGGACAATTTAAATATAAAAAAATTGAGTTGTAGTGATAAAACACACGCTTTGGTAGTAATTTTTCCAAATGTATATTTTTTTGTGTTTTTATTCATTATTTGTCCATTTAAACGTCATTTTGAACAATAAATACCAAAATTCTACCAAAGTTTATTTTATCACCACAACTCAATTGTTTCAAATGGAAATTGTTTAAAATGTCGGTAAAGTGGAGAATTTTACCCCAAATGACCTTTAAATTAACTTAAAAATTAAATATTTGGTTCAAAATAACGGTAAAAAAGACAAGTTTAGTGTCAAATTGTCTATTCACCAATATTTCGATTAGAATATTAAATTTTAAGGTAAAATTTTATGTCATTTGGGGTAAAATTTTCCATTATTTTGTTAAGATTTTGGTACATTTCGTTCAAAATGACGATCAAATGGAAAAATAATGAACACAAAAATAAAAAAATATTAATTAGCAAAAATTACTACTAAAGCGTGTTTTTTGTCACCACAACTCAATTTTTTGATATTTAAATAGTTCAAAATGTGGGTTAAATGCACCATTATAAAAATGCACGAAAATATTTAAAATTTGGCTCGAAGTCACAATAAATAGACAAGTTTACACAAAACTTGTCTGTTTTACGGTTATTTCGATCAAAATATTAAATTGTTACGTGCATTTTTATGTTCCGTGGGGTTAAATGGTCCGTTTTACCCACATTTTGGATAATTGAAATATAACAAAATTAAGTTATGGTGATAAAACACACGCTTTGGTAGTAATTATTGCTTATTTATTTTTTGTTTGTAATTTTTTTTCATGATTTGTCCATTTTAACGTCATTTTAAACAATTAATACCAAAATTCTACCAAAGTTATTTTATCACTTCAACTTGTAACGGTTCCATTGATTTTCAATTGTCTAGGTGTATTGAGCCAGGCAGCGTTCGTCGGTGGGGGGTTCAGTTATCGAAATTAATCATAAATAGGATCGCTATAGAAAATAACCTTGACCTTACCTCATCAAATAGACATCCACCATCTGCTAATCAAATGTACGTCTCACATCACCACTTACCTTCAAGCTTACTCAGCCATGATGAGTAACATAATCCTTTTTATTTCGAAAGCTAGTCTCTCCAAACTATCGACTTAATGTGCTGTATACCGGATGTATATATATAATATATATATATACATATAGCTTTACACCAAATAAATAACTTAATCTACATACAAAATTCACAGTTCTTTTTTTTTATTTGAAACGGTACCTGATAAACTTCTATATCCACACTTGTATATCTCTGGTACCGTAGATTGTGTTTTCGCAGTAAACACTTAATCCAGCAAAATCGAGGGTACTTCTTAAATTCATCCACACCGCGATGGTTGGTCCTCGACAGCACCCTCTCGCCTTTTTATTCTCTTTGGTGTTATAATTTTTCGACGCCAAGTTCCTTGCAAAACGAAAATTTTAATTTGCAGGAAACCGTAACTCACAAGCCCGCCATTTCGTAAGCGAACCACTCGAAAAATATTTTGATTTTATCACTAAAATGTTTCTTTTCTTTGTTTGTTGTTGGTTTTTGCAATTAAAGGAAATAAAAGATTTTTGTTTCTTTATTCATAAGTTATACTTCAAGTACTATGCGTTGCATAAAAAAGACAACCAGCACTTTATAATTTTTTAAACACATGGATTTTTATTATAATTTTTAGATTTTTTTAGATTCAACTATTTTCATAACTATTTAGGTATTAACGTATATTTTATTTAGAAAAGATTTTATTTGTCAGTCTATTAACTATTATATATATATTAATATACACATTTTAGCCTATAACTTTATCATTTTTATTTTCAACTATCTCCAGTGTTATTTCTTTCATTTCTCAATTCCGAATGTCTCAAAAAAAAAAAATTATATCTCCCACCTACAGCTTTTCCCGCCCAAAACAAAACATTTTTCCCGTTTATAACATTTAATGACCCCAAAAAAAAAAATTTTCAACCAAACACGTCATGGTCACTGTAATTCATTCGATTTTTAATTTTTCTACCGGTTAACTCTTAAAATCATTATCAAATTAATTGTTACATATTGAAATTGTTCAAAATTTCGGTTTACTGAAAAATTTTAGCCCACATGACATTTAATTGCACTTAAAAATTAAATATTTGGTTCAAAATAACACAAAAAAATATTAATAAGCAAAAATTACTACCAAAGCGTGTGTTTTGTCCCCACAATTCAATTTTTTTATATTTAAATTGTTCAAAATGTGGGTAAAATGCACAATTTAACACCACGCAACATAAAATTCCACGTAAGAATTATAAATTTGGTTCAAAATAACGGTTTACACAAAACTTGTCTGTTTTACCGTTATTTCGAACAAAATATTAAATTTTTACGATCATTTTTATGTTGCGCGGGGTATATGGTCCATTTTACTCTCATTTTGGACATTTGGAATATAAAAAAATTTAGTTGTGGTTATAAAACACACGCTTTGGTAGTAATTTTTGCTAATTTTATTATATATATATGTTTCATATATTATATATATTATATATATATTATACATTTTTTTTGTTTATTTACTCATTATTTGTCCATTTGATCGTCATTTTGAACAATTAATACGAAAATTCTACCAAAGTAGGTTTTATCACCACAACTTAGTTGTTTCAAATTGAAATTGTTCAAAAGGTCGGTTCAATGGAGAATTTTAGCCCAAATGACATTAAATTGCCCTTTAAAATTTAATATTTGGTTCAAAATAACACAAAAAAGAAAATTTACCGATATTTCCAACAAAATGTAAAGTTTTAACTTGAATTTTATGTTCCGCGGGGTTGAATGGTCCATTTAACCCACATTTTTGACAATTTTAATATAAAAAAAATTGAGTTGTGGTGATAAAACACACGATTTGGTAGTAATTTTTGCAAATTTATATTTTTTTTGTGTTTTTATTCATTATTTGTCCATTTCAATTTCATTTTGAACAATTAATACCAAAATTCTACCAAAGTTAATTTTATCACCTTAACTCAATTGTTTCATATTAAAATTGTTCAAAATGTCGGTTAAATGGAGAATTTCACCTCAAATAAAATTAAATTGCACTTAAAAATTAAATATTTGGTTTTAAATAACGGTATAAACGAGAAATTTGGTGTCAACTAGCCTATTTACCGTTATTTCGATAATAATATTTAATTTTTAGGTGCATTTTGATGTTATTTGGGGTGAAATTCTCCATTTACTTACTTAAAATTTTTTTTAGATTTTGGTACATATCGTTCAAAATGACGATCAAATGGAACAATAATGAACACAAATCACAAAAAAATATTAATTGGCAAATCTTACTCCTAAAGCATGTATTTTGTCACCTCCCCTCAATTTTTTGATATTAAAATTGTTCTTAATGATGGTAAAACGGACCATTTAACCCCGCGCAACATAAAAATGCACGTTAAAATTTTATATTTGGTTCGAAATAACGGTTTAACGGACAAGTTTTGTGAAAACTTGTCCATATACCGTTATTTCGAACCAAATTTTAAATTTTTTCGTGCATTTTAATATTGCAAGGGGTTCAATTTTTGGACAATTGAAATATAAAAAAATTGAGTTGTGGTGATAAAACACACGATTTGGTAGTTATTCTTGCTAATTTATATTTTTTTGGAGTAATTATTCATTATTTGTCCATTTGAACGTCATTTTGAACAATTACTACCAAAATTCTACCAAAGTGTGTTTTATCATTACAACTCAATTGTTCAAAATGTAAGTTAAATGGAGAATTTCAGCCTAAAATGACATTAAATTGCACTTAAAAATTAAATATATGGTTCAAAATAACACAAAAAAATATATTAATAAGAAAAAATTACTACCAAAGCGTGTGTTTTGTCACCACAATACAATTGCAAAGAATTTGAATTGTACAAATTGTGGGTTTAATGCACAATTTTACCCCACGCAACATGAAAATGCACGTAAAATTTCAAAATTTGGTTTGAAATAACGGCAAATAGACAAATTAAAGCAAAATTTGTCTAAAAATTTTTAATTTTTAGTGTAATCTAATGTCATTTGTGGTGAAATTCTCCAATTAACCGACATTTTGAAAATTTTAAATATGAAACAATTGAGTTGTGGTGATTCAAGTAATTTTGGTAGAATTTTGTAACTTATCGTTCAATTGACGTACAAATGGACAAATAATGAATCAAAATACAAACAAAAATTAAATTAGCAAAAATTACTACCAAAGCGTGTGTTTTATCACCACAACTCCATTTTTTTTAAATTTTAATTGTCCAAAATGTGGGTAAAATGGACCATTTAACCTCGCGCAACATAAAAATGCACGTTAAAATTTAACATTTTTTCGAAATAACGGTAAAACAGACAAGTTTTGTGTAAACTTGTGTATTTACCATTATTTCGAACAATATTTTAAATTTTGACGTGCATTTATTTATTGCATGGGGTAAAATTGTGCATTTTTCCGACATTTTGAACAATTTAAATATCAAAAAATTGATTTGAGGTGACAAAACACACGTTTTAGTAGTAAATCTAGCTAATTAATATTTTTTTCGTGTTTTTCTTCATTTTTTGTCCATTTTAACGTCATTCTGAATGACATGTACCAAAATCTTAAAAAAATAATGGGTTAGTGGAGAATTTAATCCCAAATGACATAAAATTGCACCAATAAATTAAACTTTTTGATCAAAATAACGGTAAATAGACAAGTTGACACAAAACTTGTGGTTTTTACCGTTATTTTGAACCGAATATTTAATTTTTAATTTCAATTAAATGTCATTTGGGGTGGAATTCTCCAAAAACCGACATTTTGAACCATTTTAATATGAAACAATTGAGTTGTGGTTTTAAAATTTACTTTGGTAGAATTTTGGTATTAATTGTTTAAAATGACGTTCAAATGGACAAATAATGAACAAAAACACAAAAAAAAATATAATTAGCCAAAATTACAACCAAAGCGTGTGTTTTATCACCACAACTCAATTTTTCTATATTTCAATTGTCCAAAATGTGGGTTAAATGAACCATTTAACCACGAGAAATATTAATATTCATGTGAACATTTATTATTTAGTTCAAAATAATGGTAAAACAGACGAATTTTGTGTAAACTTGTGTATTAACCGTTATTTCGAACCAAATTTAAAATGTTTGCGTGCATTTTTATATCACGTGGGGTTAAATTGTGCATTTTACACACATTTTAAACAATTAAAATATATCAGGATCGAATTAAGGTGACAAAACACACGCTGTGGTAGTAATTTTTGCTTATTAATGTTTTTTTTGTGTTGTTTTGAACCAAATGTTTTAATTTTTAGGGCTGTTTAATGTCATTAAGAGTGAAATTCTCCATTAAACCGACATTTTGAACAATTTCAATATATAACAATTGAGTTCTGGTGATAAAACACACTTTGGAAACATTTTGGTATTTATTGTTCAAAGTGACGTTCAAATGGACAAATAATGAATAAAAACACAAAAAAAATATAAACTAGCAAAAATTACTACCAAAGCGTGTGTTTTATCACCAGAACTAAATTTTTATATATTTCAATTGTTCAACATTTGGGTAAAATTGACCATTAACCCCGCGCAACATAAAATTGCACGTAAAACTTTAATATTTTGTTCAAAATAACGGTAAAACAGACAAGTTTTGTGTTGACTTGTCTATTTACAGTTATTTTGAACGAAATTTTAAATTTTTACATGCATTTTTATATTGCCCGGGGTTAAATTGTGCATTTAACCAACATTTTGAACAATTTAAATATCAAAAAATTGAGTTGTGGTGACAAAATCCACGCTTTAGTAGTTAGTTTTGCTAATTAATATTTTTTTTATGTTTTTGTTCATAATTTGTCTATAAGAACGTCATTAAGAACGACATTTACCAAAATCTTAACAAATGCCTGGTAAAATGGGAAATTAAACCAGAAATGACATAATATTGCACCTTCAAATTTAATATTTTAATCGAAATAACTGTGAATAGACAAGTTGATACAAAACTTGTCGTTCTAACGGGTATTTTAAACCAAATCTTTAGTTTTTAAGTGCAATTTAATGACATTTGGGGTGAAATTCTCCATTTAAACGACATTTTGAACAATTTCAATATAAAACAAATGAGTTGTGGTGATAAAATTAACTTTGGTAGAATTTTGGTATTAATTGTTTAAAATGACGTTCATATGGACAAATAATGAATAAAAATACAAACAAAATATAATAAGCCAAAATTACTACCAAAGCGTGTGTTTGATCACCACAACTCAATTTTTTTTTATTTCAATGGTCCAAAATGTGAATAAAATTGACCATTCAACCACGAGAAACATAAAAATGCACGTAAACATTTACTTTTTTGTTCGAAATAACGGTAAAACCGACAAGTTTTGAGTAAACTTGTCTTTTTACCGTTATTTCGAACCTTTGTGAAGTTAGCCCAGAATTTCATCCCCGAAAATGAAAGAAATTGCATGTGGTAATACAGTTAGTAAAATAATACTATCACGACATTACAAATCGATTATATATAATTTTAAAAATGTTAGATAAATAAAAAAACTAAAAAAATGTAACTAAACAGTATCAATAACACATCTATTATATTATAAAAAATAAATACAAAATTAAAAACATTGAGTTCGTGAAAAATTCAATCTTAAAATTATTTAACATCTATCTTACATAACTCTCAGCCCCGAAAACGTCTGTCGCGACACTTTAAGTATTAATTATATTAATTAATCATAAGCACAATAAAAAAAATCTACTAAAAAAAACCAAACCAATTTTCATAACAACATATACAATCAAATCTGAAATGTCAAAACAAAGAAAAATTTACTAAACTGATAGTTTTCATATAACCAGCCGAGAAATATTAACTATCATGATAGCTTTCATATACTCAGCCAATAAACATTACTGAAACTATAAACAAATAATCATTTAATTATTAATCATTTGATATAGTCCCGCAAACATGAAAAGCATTCGTTGGACGGACCAACCGATTATTGATATGAGTTACGAAAGGTTTGATCAAGTATATGTAATTTTTCCCGAATTTTTCTATGATGGGTTCTTGCGATATAGTCCCTCAAACATAGAAACCATTCGTTGGACGGACCAACCGATTATTGATATGAGTTACGAAAGGTTTGATCAAGTATATGTAATTTTTCCAGAATTTTTCTATGATGGGTTCTTGCGATATAGTCCCTCAAACATAGAAACCATTCGTTGGACGGACCAACCGATTATTGATATGAGTTACGAAAGGTTTGATCAAGTATATGTGATTTTTCCAGAATTTTTCTGTGATGGGTTCTTGCGATATAGTCCCCAAACATAGAAACCATTCGTTGGACGGACCAACCGATTATTGATATGAGTTACGAAAGGTTTGATCAAGTATATGTGATTTTTCCAGAATTTTTCTGTGATGGGTTCTTGCGATATAGTCCCTCAAACATAGAAACCATTCGTTGGTGGACGGACCAACCGATTATTGATTCGAGTTACGAAAGGTTTGATCAAGTATATGTAATTTTTCCCGAATTTTTCTATGATGGGTTCTTGCGATATAGTCCCTCAAACATAGAAACCATTCGTTGGACGGACCAACCGATTATTGATATGAGTTACGAAAGGTTTGATCAAGTATATGTGATTTTTCCAGAATTTGTCTATGATGGGTTCTTGCGATATAGTCCCTCAAACATAGAAACCATTCGTTGGACGGACCAACCGATTATTGATATGAGTTACGAAAGGTTTGATCAAGTACATGTGATTTTTCCAGAATTTGTCTATGATGGGTTCTTGCGATATAGTCCCTCAAACATAGAAACCATTCGTTGGACGGACCAACCGATTATTGATATGAGTTACGAAAGGTTTGATCAAGTATATGTGATTTTTCCAGAATTTTTCTATGATGGGTTCTTGCGATATAGTCCCTCAAACATAGAAACCATTCGTTGGACGTACCAACCGATTATTGATATGAGTTACGAAAGGTTTGATCAAGTATATGTGATTTTTCCAGAATTTTTCTATGATGGGTTCTTGCGATATAGTCCCTCAAACATAGAAACCATTCGTTGGACGGACCAACCGATTATTGATATGAGTTACGAAAGGTTTGATCAAGTATATGTGATTTTTCCAGAATTTTTCTATGATGGGTTCTTGCGATATAGTCCCTCAAACATAGAAACCATTCGTTGGACGGACCAACCGATTATTGATATGAGTTACGAAAGGTTTGATCAAGTATATGTGATTTTTCCAGAATTTGTCTATGATAACACACACAAACTAACAAACACACATTAAACACACACACACATACTCACACACGCACACACATACACATACACACCCACACATACAAAAAAATCACACACACACAAACACACACACACACACACACAAACACATACACAAACACACACACACACACACAAAGACACACACAACACACACACACATACATACAAACACACACGCGCACACGCGCGCACACAAACACACACACACACACACACCCAAAACCCGTGGGAGTTGCAAGTCTCCTAGCGGGTGCGTCCCCAGGTGGCGGATAGGGGGAAGCCCTCACCGGTTTTCCGGCGGGTTAGTGGGAAATAAAATACCACTCGTGGACCAAAACTTATATCATAGAAAAATTCTGGAAAAATCACATATACTTGATCAAACCTTTCGTAACTCATATCAATAATCGGTTGGTCCGTCCAACGAATGGTTTCTATGATTGAGGGACTATATCGCAAGAACCCATCATCGAAAAATTCTGGAAAAATCACATATACTTGATCAAACCTTTCGTAACTCAAATCAATATTCGGGTGGTCCGTCCAACGAATGGTTTCTATGTTTGAGAGGCTATATCGCAAGAACCCATCATAGACAAATTCTGGAAAAATCACATATACTTGATCAAACCTTTCGTAACTCATATCAATAATCGGTTGGTCCGTCCAACGAATGGTTTCTATGTTTGAGGGACTATATCGCAAGAACCCATCATAGAAAAATTCTGGAAAAATTACATATACTTGATCAAACCTTTCGTAACTCATATCAATAATCGGTTGGTCCGTCCAACGAATGGTTTCTATGTTTGAGGGACTATATCGCAAGAACCCATCATAGAAAAATTCGGGAAAAATTACATATACTTGATCAAACCTTTCGTAACTCGAATCAATAATCGGTTGGTCCGTCCACCAACGAATGGTTTCTATGTTTGAGGGACTATATCGCAAGAACCCATCATAGACAAATTCTGGAAAAATCACATATACTTGATCAAACCTTTCGTAACTCATATCAATAATCGGTTGGTCCGTCCACCAACGAATGGTTTCTATGTTTGAGGGACTATATCGCAAGAACCCATCATAGAAAAATTCTGGAAAAACTACATATACTTGATCAAACCTTTCGTAACTCAAATCAATAATCGGTTGGTCCGTCCAACGAATGGTTTCTATGTTTGAGGGACTATATCGCAAGAACCCATCATAGAAAAATTCTGGAAAAATTACATATACTTGATCAAACCTTTCGTAACTCATATCAATAATCGGTTGGTCCGTCCAACGAATGGTTTCTATGTTTGAGGGACTATATCGCAAGAACCCATCATAGAAAAATTCGGGAAAAATTACATATACTTGATCAAACCTTTCGTAACTCGAATCAATAATCGGTTGGTCCGTCCACCAACGAATGGTTTCTATGTTTGAGGGACTATATCGCAAGAACCCATCATAGACAAATTCTGGAAAAATCACATATACTTGATCAAACCTTTCGTAACTCATATCAATAATCGGTTGGTCCGTCCAACGAATGGTTTCTATGTTTGAGGGACTATATCGCAAGAACCCATCATAGACAAATTCTGGAAAAATCACATATACTTGATCAAACCTTTCGTAACTCATATCAATAATCGGTTGGTCCGTCCAACGAATGGTTTCTATGTTTGAGGGACTATATCGCAAGAACCCATCATAGACAAATTCTGGAAAAATCACATATACTTGATCAAACCTTTCGTAACTCATATCAATAATCGGTTGGTCCGTCCAACGAATGGTTTCTATGTTTGAGGGACTATATCGCAAGAACCCATCATAGAAAAATTCTGGAAAAATTACATATACTTGATCAAACCTTTCGTAACTCATATCAATAATCGGTTGGTCCGTCCAACGAATGGTTTCTATGTTTGAGGGACTATATCGCAAGAACCCATCATAGACAAATTCTGGAAAAATCACATATACTTGATCAAACCTTTCGTAACTCATATCAATAATCGGTTGGTCCGTCCAACGAATGGTTTCTATGTTTGAGGGACTATATCGCAAGATCCCATCATAGAAATAATGTGAATTTAATAGTAGAATTTTAACTGTTTTTTAATATGATACAGTATTTATATTGCAATTAACTAGTATTATAAATACTTGTCAATTGCAATATGAATACTGTTTTTATAAATTTTGGTGTTTAGACAAAACTAGTATTAAATGTTAATAGTCACTATAGCGATTAATCAAAGTGGTTTACTTATCGTGACAGTCATTTTTTGGGCTGAGCTTATCTAAGCTATCATGAGTGTTAAATTTTCATGGCTGAGTATATGAAAACTATCATGATAGTAAATTTTTCTGGGCTGAGTATATGAAAACTATCGTGATAGCTTATTTTTTCGGGGCTGAGAGTTAAAAGTGTCATGATAGTTGATATAAGTGTTGCCATCGCTTTTTTCTGGGATGAATTCTGGGCTAACTTCACATACATTATTTCGAATCAAATTTTAAATTTTTGCATGCATTTTTATGTTGCGTGGGGTTAAATTGTGCATTAAACCCACATTTTAAACAATTAAAATATATAAGGATTGAATAATGGTGACAAAACACACGCTGTGGAAGTAATTTTTGCTTATTAATGTTTTTTTGTGTGGTTTTGAACCAAATATTTAATTTTTAAGGGCAATTGAATGTCATTTGGGCTTAAATTCTCCATTTAACCGACATTTTAAACAACATTTGAACATTTCAACAATGGAACATTTTACCCCGCACAACATTTAAATGCACGTAAAAATTTAATATTTTGTTCGAAATAACGGTAAAACAGAAATGTTTAGTGTAAACTTGTTTTATTACCGTAATTTCGAACCAAATTTTAAATGTTTATGTTCATTTTTATATTGCGTGGGATTTAATTGTGTATTTTACCCACATTTTGAACAATTTAAATATCAAAAAATTGATTTGAGGTGACAAAACACAGACTTTGGTAGTAATTTTTGCTTATTAATATTTTTTTTTTGTGTTATTTCGAACCAAATATTTTATTTTTAAGTGCAATTTAATGTCCTTTGGGGTGAAATTCTCCATTAAACCGACATTTTGTACAATTTCAATATGAAAACATTTGAGTTGTGGTGATAAAACACACTTTGGTAGAATTTTGGTAATATTTGTTCAGAATGACGTTCAAATGGACAAATAATGAATAAAAACACAAAAAAATATAAATTAGCAGAAATTTATACCAAAGCGTTTGTTTTATTATAAGAACTCAATTTTTTTTATATTTCAATTGTCCAAAATGTCGGTAAAATGGGCCATTTACCCCGGCAACTTAAAAATGCACGTCAAAATTTAATATTTTGTTCGAAAAAACGGTATAACAGACAAGTTTGGTGTAAAATTGTGTATTTACCGTTATTTCGAAACAAATTTTAAATTTTTGCGTGCCTTTTCATATTGCGTGGGATTTAATTGTGCATTTTACCCAAATTTTTAACAATTTCAATAAAAAAAAATTGAATTGTGGTTACAAAACACACGCTGTGGTAGTTATTTTTGCTAATAAATATTTATTTTTTGTGTTATTTTGTACCAAATATTTTAAGTGCAATTTAATGTCATTTGGGCTAAATTTCTCCATTTGACCGACATTTTGAACAATTTTAAAATGAAACAATTGAGTTGTGGTGCAAAACACACTTTGATAATAGAATTTTGGTATTAATTGTTCAAAAGGACGTTCAAATGGGCAAATAATGAATAAAAACACAAAAAATATATAAATTAGCAAAAATTACTACCAAAGCGTGTGTTTTATCACCACAACTCAATTTTTTTATATTTCAATTGTCCAAAATGTGGGTAAAATGGACCATTTACCTCGCACAACAGTAAGAACGGTAAAACAGACAAGTTTTGTGTTAACTTGTCTATTTGCCGTTTTTCGAACCAAATTTCAAATTTTTGCGTGCATTTTTATTTTGCGTGGGGTTAAATTGTGCATTTTAGCCACATTTTAAACAATTGAAAAATATAAGGATTGTATGGTGGTGACAAAACACACGCTTTGGAAGTAATTTTTGCTTATTAATATTTTTTTTTGTGTTGTTTTGAACCAAATTTTTCAATTTTAAGTGCAATTTAATGTCATTTGGGGTGAATATCTCCATTTAACCGACATTTTGAACAATTTCATTATAAAACAATTGAGTTGTGGTGACAAAACACACTTTGGTAGAATTATTTTAATTATTGTTCGAAATAACGTAAAAATGGACAAATAATGAATAAAAACACAAAAAAAATAAAATTTAGCATTAATTACTACCAAAGCGAGTGTTTGAATCACCAGAACTCAATTTTTTTTATATTTCAATTGTAAAACAGACAACTTTTGTGTAAAATTGTCTATTTACCGTTATTTCGAACCAAATTTAAAATTTTTCGTGCATGTGTATATTGCGTGAGGTTAAATTGTGCATTCTACTCAAATTTTGAACAATTTAAATTTTAAAAAAATGGAATTGTGGTGACAAAATACACGCTCTGGTAGTAATTTTCGCTAATTTATATTTATTTTTTGTGTTATTTTGTACCAAATATTTAAAGTGCAATTTAATGTCATTTGGGCTAAAATTCTCCGTTTTACCGACATTTTGAACAATTTTAAATTGTTGAAATTCATATTAAGAATTTCTCTTATGTGTGACTTATTCCAATTTTAAATTCACTCTGGGTATTAAAATGCATATTAAACACATAACAAATAAGAACAACAAATTAGATCAAATAGTAACATGACATTAGACAGCGGAATTTATAAATTAACATGTTCAGACTGTCCATCATTTTACATAGGACAAACCGGTAGATCCTTTAAAATAAGATTTAACGAACATATAAAGGATATCGGTAAAATGAATGCTGAGTCAAGATTTGCTCTCCATATCAATAATACTTTACACAACTACACAGATATGGATACAAACTTAAAAATTCTCTACAAGATGAATGAAAGCGACCAAATGAACAGGCTAGAAATATTTGAAATCTATAAAAACCGCGAAAATAAATTTCTACTTAACAACAAAATTAATACTATGACGAACAAACTTTACAAACTTGTTTTGAAAAATACGTCACACAATATAATACCTTGAAAATAAAAACACTCTACCCTGGAAAAAGTTTAAAAAGGCATGGAAATAAAATTTATTTTTTATTGTTTTCATGATAAAAACTGAAGATGGCAACTTGATTGCCGAAATATATATATAATATAAAAAATAAAAAAGTAAAACAGACAAGTTTTGTGTAAACTTGTCTATTGACCGTTATTTCGAACCAAATTTAAGTTTTAAACGTGCATTTTTATTTTGCTTGGGGTTTAATTGTGCATTTTACCCACATTTTGAACAATTTAAAAACCAAAAAATTTTGTTGTGGTGACAAAACACACGCTTTAATAGTATTTTTGCTAATTAATATTTTTTGTGTTTTTGTTCATTATTTGTCCATTTGAACGTCATTTTGAACGATTTGTACCACAATCTAAACAAACTAATGGAAAAATAGAGAATTTTACCACAAATGACATAAAATTGCATATCGTCATTTTGAACGATATGTACCAAAATCTTAACAAATTAATGGAAAAAAAGAGAATTTTACCATAAATGACATTAAATCGCACCTACAAATTTAAAATTTTAATCAAAAAAACGGTTAATAGACAAGTTGACACAAACTTGTCGTTTTACCGTTATTTTAAACCAAATATTTAATTTATCAGTTAAGATTAATGTCATTTGGGGTGGAATTCTCCAAAAACCGACATTTTGAACATTTTTAATATGAAACAATTGAGTTGTGGTGATAAAATTAACTTTGGTAGAATTTTGGTATTAATTGTTTAAAATGACGTTCAAATGGACAAATAATGAATAAGAACACAAAAAAAATATCATTAGCCAAAATTACTACCAAAGCATGTGTTTTATCACCACAACTCAATTTTTTTATATTTAAATTGTTCAAAATGTGGGTAAAATGGAACATTTTACCCCGCACAACATTAAAATGCACGTACAAATTTAATATTTTGTTCGAAATAACGGTAAAACAGAAAAGTTTAGTGTAAACTTGTTTTATTACCGTTATTTCGAAACAAAATTTAAATTTTAAGGTTCATTTTAATATTGCGTGGGGTTAAATTGTGTATTTTACCCACATTTTGAACAATTTAAATATCAAAAAATTGATTTGAGGTGACAAAACACAGACTTTGGTAGTCATTTTTGCTTATTAATATTTTTTTTTTGTTATTTCGAACCAAATATTTTATTTTTAAGTGCAATTTGATGTCCTTTGGGGTGAAATTCTCCATTAAACTGACATTTTGTACAATTTCAATATAAAACAATTGAGTTGTGGTGATAGAACACACTTTGGTAGAATTTTGGTAATAATTGTTCAGAATGACGTTCAATGACGTATGAAACAATTCAGTTTGGATGATCAAACAATCTTTGGAAGAGTTTTGGTATTAATTAATCAAAAAAACGTTCAAATGGACAAATAATGAATAAAAACAGAAAAAAATATAAAAAAGTAAAAATTACTATCAAACCGTGTGTTTTATACCAGAACTCAATTTTTTTATATTTCATTTGTCAAAAATAAAAGTCAAATGGACCATTTACCCCACCCAACATAAAAATGCACGTCAAAATTTAATATTTTGTTCGAAATAACGGTAAAACAGACAAGTTTTGTGTAAACTTACATTTGAATCGTTATTATGAACCAAATTTTAAATTTTTATATTGCGGAGGGTAAAAATTTGCATTTAACTCACATGTTGAACCTTTAAGATATAAAAAAATTGAATTGTGGTGACAAAACACACGCTTTGGTAGTATTTTTTGCTAATTTATATTTTTTTGTGTTATTTGGAACCAAATATTTTATTTTTAAGTGCCTTAAAATATCATTTGGGGAAAAATTCTCCATTTAACTGACATTTTGAACAATTTCAATATGAAACAATTGATTAAACACAGGTTGTGGTGAAAAAACACACTTTGGTAGAATTTTGGAAATAATTGTTCAAAATGACTTTCAAATGGACAAGTTATTAATAAGAAACACAAGAAAAATATAAATTAGCAAAAATTACTACAAAAGCGTGTGTATAATTTGTAATATTTATCGCCACATAACAATTTTTTATATTTCAATTGTCCAAAATGTGGGTAAAATGAAACATTCAACCCGCGAAACAAAAAAATGCACGTTAAAATTTAATATTTTGTTCAAAATAACGGTAAAATAGACGAGTTTTGTGTGAACTTGTGTATTAACCGTTAATTTGAACCAAATTTTCAATTTTACCGTGCTTTTTAATATTTCGTGGGGAAAAATTGTGCATTTTACGCAAATTTTGAACAATTTTAATATAAAAAAATTGAATCGTGGTGACAAAACACACGCTTTGGTAGTATTTTTTGCTTATTTATATTTAAAATTTGTGTTATTTTGTTCCAAATATTTAATTTTTAAGTGCAATTTAATCTCATTTGGGCTAAAATTCTCCATATTACCGACATTTGGAAAATTTTAAAATGAAACAATTGTGGTGGAGATTTAACACACTTTGGTAGAATTATGATTTTAATTGTTCAAAATGATGCTAAAATGGACAAATAATGAATAAAAACACAAGAATAAAATTTAATTAGCCAAAATTACTAAAAAAGCATGTGTTTTATCACCACAACTAAATTTTTTTATATTTCAATTGTTCAAAATGGTTCAAAATGTGGGTAAAATGGACAATTTACCCGCGCAACATTAGAATGCACGTTAAAATTTAATATTTTGTTCGAAATAACGGTAAAACAGAAAAAATTATTGTAAAATTTTCTATTTACCGTTATTTCGAACCAAATTTTAAATTTTTACGTTGATTTTTATATTGCGTGGGGTTAAATTGTGCATTTTACCCACATTTTGAACAATTTAAATATCAAAAAATTGATTTGAGGTGACAAAACACACGCTTTGTTAGTAATTTTTGCTTATTAATATTTTTTTTTGTGTTATTTCGAAAACAATATCTAATTTAATCTTATTTTTAAGTGCAATATCATGTCATTTGGGCTTCAATTCTCTCTGTTACCGACATTTTGAACAATTTAAATATAAAACAATTTAATTGTGGTGATAAAACACACTTTGGTAGAATTTTGGTAATTTTTGTTCAAAATGACGATCAAATGGACCAATAATGAATTAAAACATAACCAAAAATATAAATAAGCAAAAATTACTACCAAAGCGTGTGTTTTATCACCACAATTCTATTTTTGTTTATTCCAATTAACGATAAATAGACAAGTTAATACAAAACTGATCTGTTTTACCGCTATTTCGAACAAAATATTCAATTTTTACGTGAATTTACATATTGCGTGGGGTTTTTTTGTCCATTTAACCCACATTTTGAACAATTTTAATATAAAAAAATTGAATTGTGGTGAGAAAACACACGATTTGGTGGAAATTTTTGCTTAGGATTATTTTTTTGGTATTATTTTGAACTAAATATTTAATTTTTAAGTGCAATTTAATGTCATTTGGGGTGAAATTCTCCATTTTACCGACATTAAGAACAATTTCAATATTAAAGAATTAAGTTGTGGTGAAAAAACACACTTTGGTAGAATTTTGGTATTAATTGTTCAAAATGATGTTCAAATTGACAAATAATGAATAAAAACACAATAAAAATATAAATTAGCAAAAATTACTACCAAAGCGTGTGTTTTATCACCTGAACTCAATTTTTATATATTTCTATTGTTCAACATTTGGGTAAGATGGACAATATTACCCAACGCAACATAAAAATGCACGTAAAAATTTAATATTTTGTTCGAAATAACGGTTAAACAGTCAAGTTTAGTGTTAACTTGTCTATTTATCGTTATTTCGTACCAGATTTTAAATTTTTCGTGCATTTGTATATTATGTGAGGTTTAATTGTGCATTTTACCCAAATTTTTAACAATTTCAATTTAAAAACATTGAATTTTAATGCCAAAACACAAGCTTTGGTAGTAATTTTTCCTAATTTATGTTTATTTATGTGTTATTTTGTACCAAATATTTAATTTTCAAGTGCAATTCAATGTCATTTGGGCTGAAATTCTCAATTTGACCGACATTTTGAACAATTTTAAAATGAAACAATTGAGTTGTGGTGATAAAACACACTTTGGTAGAATTTTGGTTCTAATTGTTCAAAATGACGTTCAAATGGACAAATAATGAATTAAAACACAAAATTTATATAAATTAGCAAAAATTACTACCAAAGCGTGTGTTTTATCACCACAACTCAATTTTTTTATTTTTTTATTGTCCAAAATGTGGGTCAAATGGACCATTTAACCCCATGCAACATTTTATTGCACGTAAAAATTTAATATTTTGTTCGAAATAACGGTAAAACAGACAAGTTTTGTGTAAACTTGCCTATATACCGTTATTTCGAACCAAATTTTAATTTTAACGTACATTTTTTGTTTGCGTGGGGTTAAATTGTGCATTTTTTCCACATTTTGAACAATTTAAATTCCAAAAAATTGAGTTGTGGTGACAAAACACACGCTTTAATAGTATTTTTCCTAATTAATATTTTTTGTGTTTTTGTTCATTATTTGTCCATTTGAACGTCATTTTGAACGATATGTACCAAAGTCTAAACAAAACAATGATAAAATAGAGACTTTTACCACAAATGACATAAAATTGCATATCGTCATTTTGAACGATATGTACCAAAATCATAACAAATTAATGGAAAAAAAAAGAATTTTACCTTAAATGACATTAAATCGCACCTTCAAATTAAATATTATAATCAAAATAACGGTAAATAGACAAGTTGACACAAACTTGTCGTTTTTACCGTTATTTTAAACCAAATATTAAATTTTTCAGTTCAGTTTAATGTCATTTGGGGTGAAATTCTCTAGTAAACCGACATTTTGAACCATTTTAAAATGAAACAATTGAGTTGTGGTGATCAAATTAATTTTGGTAGAATTTTGGTATAAATTGTTTAAAATGACGTTCAAATGGACAAAAAATGAACAAAAACACAAAAAAAAATTTAATTAGCCAAAATTACTAAAAAAGCACGTGTTTTATCACCACAACTCAATTTTTTTATATTTCAATTGTTCAAATTGTGGGTAAAATGGACAATTAACCCCGCGCAACATAAAAATGCACGTAAAAATTTAATATTTTGTTCGAAATAACGGTAAAACAGAAAAGTTAGTGTAAAATTGTCTATTTACCGTCATTTTGAACAAAATTTAAAATTTTTACGTGCTTTTTTATATTGCGTGGGGTTAAATTGTGCATTTTACCCACATTTTGAACAATTTAAATATCAAAAAATTGATTTGAGGTGACAAATCACACGCTTTGTAAGTAATTTTTGCTTATTAATATTTGTTTTGTGTTGTTTCGAACACAATATCTAATTTAATCTTATTTTTTAGTGCAATTTAATGTCATTTGGGCTGAAATTCTCCATTTAACCGACATTTTGAACAATTTTAATATTTAACAATTTAATTGTGGTGATAAAACACACGTTAGTAGAATTTTGGTAATTTTTGTTCAAAATGACGATCAAATGGACAAATAATGAATTAAAACATAACCAAAAATATAAATTAGTAGTTACGGGGACACTTTAGCTGACCTTGACATTTGTTGACCTTTCTTGGTTGACCTCTGTTGACGCCATGTGTTTGACCTTGGTTGACCCCATTTTGTTGATCTTGATCTACATCCGGTGTCATTCAACCGCTTGTGTCATTGACCTACAATAAATGTGGTCTTTTACTACGTTTTTTTTACTATGACCTGCTTTTTTTACTACGTTTTTACTATGACCTACTTATTTTACTACGTTTTTTACTATGATCTTGTTTTTTACTACGTTTTTACGTTATTGACCAGTGTGTCATTGATCTATTTCCGGAATCCGGGTATGTCATCCAACCGAGTGTGTCACTGACCTACTTTAAGTGGTTTTTTACTATGTGTTTTACTATGAACTACTTTTTTACTACGTTTTTACTATGACCTACTTATTTTACTACGTTTTTTACTGTGATCTAATTTTTTTACTACGGTTTTACGTCATTGACCAATGTGTCATTGATCTACTTGAGGAATCCGGACATATCATTCAAGGGAGTGTGTCATTGACCTACTTTAAGTGGATTTTACTACGTTTTTTACTATGACATACTTGTTTTACTACTTTTCAATTTATTAAATAAATTCAAATATAAAAATGTTTTTGGGCGGCACGAGATTCGAACTCGTGTTCACGGTATGATAACCATGTGTCTTACCAACTATACTACCGACGAATAATATAAGACTATCTATTTATGGTTTAAATGTAAAATATACCCCTTAATATACTCTATAAGTGATGCTCTAGGCAAATTATTTCACTTAAAAGTATGCTTTCAACTCTTTTAGCTGTCCACCCCTTTAAGCTACTATGGTTAATTTTGTAATGTATTATACGGCATGCAATATGGTTTTATCACTTTCAAGAGTTAATGATTCATTAGACTACATGTCGTAAATTTCGTTTAAATTGGTGTTGTCAATAGAAGTCTAATACAAAGTAACGAAGAAGATACATAAAAAACACATAAAAATGTTAATTCCAAACCGATTAATTAATTTAAGATACTATATTCAATAATTTCACGAGTTAAAGACATAAATTAGAACAGGAAAAAACAAAATGCATGATGAGTAATAAAATATAGCAAAAAATGTATAAGTGATATTTGCATACAAGTAAATGATCATTTTACAATGGGGAAGTTCAACTTATATTTAATCGTAAATTTGGTTTAAATTGGTGTTGTCAATAGAAGTCTAATACAAAGTAACAAACAAGATACATAAAAACGCGTAAAAATGTTAATTTCAAATCAATTAATTAATTTATGATATTAAACTGTCGATTAGACGATAATACGTTCGATAACACGTTCTGACGAGAAAACTTTATGTTTCATGGTTCATGAACATTCCAAAATCGGACGTGAGACGTCCGACAATGAACTTTAATACTTTATTGTTAATCAACATTCTAAAATCGGACGTCTTACGTCTTCCCTCGCCACCATTAAGTTTTAATGATAAAAAATTATATATATATTTATATATATATATATATATATATATATATATATATATATATATATATATATATATATATATATATATATAAACTTTTATTTAATTAATAATTAGAAGTCGATTAGCTTTCCCTCGTAACGGACACCTCTTATCTTTTGAAATGAATTCTTCAATCCAGAATAATAACCTAAATTGGGTGAAAAGTGTTTCGCGTTTGGTTTATTATACCACTCTAGTTCATCAATGCAAGCTAAGACGTATAATACCTAACCATGTTATCGAAGAAATAAACGAAAATTTTGACGATAGTGATCATAAAATACAAGCTTTGCTGTATAAAATTATTCAGTTGCGAAAAGGGAAAGAATTATGTGAAGTTTTATTTTATATTGCAGAAATTTTACTAAATACAATAAAAAGTATTCCTCTCTAAGGAAAAAACTATAAATATGTGTTACTAATTAATTAATGTTTATTTCGAAATGATACAGCCTCCGTTTACAATGATGGTATCTGGCCCGTCGAGCTGCGGGAAAACTACATTTGTGATTAATTTGTTGCACAGAATTAAAAAATTTGATAAGGTTCTGTGGTGTATTGCCGAAATAAATGCAATACCAAAAAGTGTGTATAGCGATAATAATATTGAGGTGATTAAAAATATTCTGGATACTTTTGATAATGTTCAGCCTAATACACTAATTATTTTAGATGATTTAATGTTGGAAGCTTACAATAAGAACGTTTGCGAACTTTTTACTAAAGGCTCACATCATAGAAATTTATCTATTATTTTAACAACACAGAACGTTTTTCACCAGGGTAAATATGCACGCGATATTTCTCTTAATTGCAAATATTTGGTTTTCTTTAAGAACCCAAGAGACCAGTCACAAATTGCACCACTTGCCAGGCAAATATACCCTGAAAACTCTACAGAATTAATCAGGGTATATAAGGAGGTGACTGCAAAACCTTTCAACTATTTGTTATTTGACTTAACACAAACGGGAAGTGAACTTACAAGATTTAGAACAGAAATGTTTAATAAAGATTTTTTAGTTTGTTATATCCCGAAATCAGTCTTAGATAATAGAAACATTTGCTCCGAATATGAAAGAATTGATGGCGAACAAACATTTTTTACACACATATTGAAAAAGGCAAGCCCTAAATTACGTAAAAACATCTTATAAAATGCCAGCCCTCATTTAATAAAAACCCTGTGTGAAATATAACAATTTAAATATCAAAAAATTGATTTGAGGTGACAAATCACACGCTTTTTAAGTAATTTTTGCTTATTAATATTTGTTTTGTGTTGTTTCGAACACAATATCTAATTTAATCTTATTTTTTAGTGCAATTTAATGTCATTTGGGCTGAAATTCTCCATTTAACCGACATTTTGAACAATTTTAATATTTAACAATTTAATTGTGGTGATAAAACACACGTTAGTAGAATTTTGGTAATTTTTGTTCAAAATGACGATCAAATGGACAAATAATGAATTAAAACATAACCAAAAATATAAATTAGTAGTTACGGGGACAATTTAGCTGACCTTGACCTTTGTTGACCTTGCTTGGTTGACCTCTGTTGACGCCATGTGTTTGACCTTGGTTGACCCCATTTTGTTGATCTTGATCTACATCCGGTGTCATTCAACCGCTTGTGTCATTGACCTCCATTAAATGTGGTCTTTTACTACGTTTTTTTTTACTATGACCTGCTTTTTTTACTACGTTTTTACTATGACCTACTTATTTTACTACGTTTTTTACTATGATCTTGTTTTTTACTACGTTTTTACGTTATTGACCAGTGTGTCATTGATCTATTTCCGGAATCCGGGTATGTCATCCAACCGAGTGTGTCACTGACCTACTTTAAGTGGTTTTTTACTATGTGTTTTACTATGAACTACTTTTTTACTACGTTTTTACTATGACCTACTTATTTTACTACGTTTTTTACTGTGATCTAATTTTTTTACTACGGTTTTACGTCATTGACCAATGTGTCATTGATCTACTTGAGGAATCCGGACATATCATTCAAAGGAGTGTGTCATTGACCTACTTTAAGTGGATTTTACTACGTTTTTTACTATGACATACTTGTTTTACTACTTTTTAATTTATTAAATAAATTCAAATATAAAAATGTTTTTGGGCGGCACGAGATTCGAACTCGTGTCCACGGTATGAAAACCATGTGTCTTACCAACTATACTACCGACGAATAATATAAGACTATCTATTTATGGTTAAAATGTAAAATATACCCCTTAATATACTCTATAAGTGATGCTCTAGGCAAATTATTTCACTTAAAAGTATGCTTTCAACTCTTTTAGTTGTCCACCCCTTTAAGCTACTATGGTTAATTTTGTAATGTATTATACGGCATGCAATATGGTTTTATCACTTTCAAGAGTTAATGATTCATTAGACTACATGTCGTAAATTTCGTTTAAATTGGTGTTGTCAATAGAAGTCTAATACAAAGTAACGAAGAAGATACATAAAAAACACATAAAAATGTTAATTCCAAACCGATTGCTTAATTTATGATACTATATTAAATAATTTCACGAGTTAAAGACATAAATTAGAACAGGAAAAAACAAAATGCATGATGAGTAATAAAATATAGCAAAAAATGTATAAGTGATATTTGCATACAAGTAAATGATCATTTTACAATGCGGAAGTTCAATTTATATTTAATCGTAAATTTGGTTTAAATCGGTGTTGTCAATAGAAGTCTAATACAAAGTAACAAACAAGATACATAAAAACGCGTAAAAATGTTAATTTCAAATCAATTAATTAATTTATGATATTAAACTGTCGATTACACGATAATACGTTCGATAACACGTTCTGACGAGAAAACTTTATGTTTCATGGTTCATGAACATTCCAAAATCGGACGTGAGACGTCCGACAATGAACTTTAATACTTTATTGTTAATCAACATTCTAAAATCGGACGTCTAACGTCTTCCCTCGCCACCATTAAGTTTTAATGATAAAAAATTATATATATATATTTATATATATATATATATATATATATATATATATATATATATATATATATATATATATATATATATATATATAAACTTTTATTTAATTAATAATTAGAAGTCGATTAGCTTTCCCTCGTAACGGACACCTCTTATCTTTAGAAATGAATTCTCCAATCCAGAATAATAACCTAAATTGGGTGAAAAGTGTTTCGCGTTTGGTTTATTATACCACTCTAGTTCATCAATGCAAGCTAAGACGTATAATACCTAACATTGTTATCGAAGAAATAAACGAAAATTTTGACGATAGTGATCATAAAATACAAGCTTTGCTGTATAAAATTATTCAGTTGCGAAAAGGGAAAGAATTATGTGAAGTTTTATTTTATATTGCAGAAATTTTACTAAATACAATAAAAAATATTCCTCTCTAAGGAAAAAACTATAAATATGTGTTACTAATTAATTAATGTTTATTTCGAAATGATACAGCCTCCGTTTACAATGATGGTATCTGGCCCGTCGAGCTGCGGGAAAACTACATTTGTGATTAATTTGTTGCACAGAATTAAAAAATTTGATAAGGTTCTGTGGTGTATTGCCGAAATAAATGCAATACCAAAAAGTGTGTATAGCGATAATAATATTGAGGTGATTAAAAATATTCTGGATACTTTTGATAATGTTCAGCCTAATACACTAATTATTTTAGATGATTTAATGTTGGAAGCTTACAATAAGAACGTTTGCGAACTTTTTACTAAAGGCTCACATCATAGAAATTTATCTATTATTTTAACAACACAGAACGTTTTTCACCAGGGTAAATATGCACGCGATATTTCTCTTAATTGCAAATATTTGGTTTTCTTTAAGAACCCAAGAGACCAGTCACAAATTGCACCACTTGCCAGGCAAATATACCCTGAAAACTCTACAGAATTAATCAGGGTATATAAGGAGGTGACTGCAAAACCTTTCAACTATTTGTTATTTGACTTAACACAAACGGGAAGTGAACTTACAAGATTTAGAACAGAAATGTTTAATAAAGATTTTTTAGTTTGTTATATCCCGAAATCAGTCTTAGATAATAGAATCATTTGCTCCGAATATGAAAGAATCGATGGCGAACAAACATTTTTAACACACATATTGAAAAAGGCAAGCCCTAAATTACGTAAAAACATCTTATAAAATGCCAGCCCTCATTTAATAAAAACCCTGTGTGAAATATGTATGAATACTTTAAATGGAAACATGGCAGTTTCAAAGTCTCAAAAGTTTCGTTTGAAAAAGTATAAAACGACTTTACGCAGTCTAGCCTCTCCAAAAGTTTACCTAACGCGAAAGCGTAACATACTGATACAAAAAGGAGGCTTCCTACCGGTTTTATTAGGCTCTTTACTAGCAGGTGCTGTTGGAAAACTTGTTGAACATTTCACACAATGAATAGAAATCAGTCGCTTCTACAAAAGATGATATTAATATCCCCCGAATTACTTGCGAAATGGAAACAAATGCTAATAGATGACGAAAAGTTAACACAGACAGATCTTAAATTAAAAAAGATAATAATGAATCAGACAATGAATGATACAGATAAATGGTATCACTATCAACAAGTGTTACTTCAAAGCCCACATAAATTTCGATACTGGAGGGCTGACAGTAAAAAAGCAACAGCGACTCAGAGTGTGAGTAGCAACCAATATAAGAACATGCGACCTTCAATGAACATAGGAACACAAAGTGGCAATGTTGTATTTGATGAAAAACCCAAAATCGAGACGGGGTCTTCGGTCATAAAAAAAATAAACAGTAGTCCTATAGAACCCAAACCGTCTAAATTTTATCGAAATGAAGAATCTTTACCACCCACGACTATTGAAAGAAAATACAATAACCCTACAGAATCAGAACCCTCTTTGTTAAAGCAAAGCAAGGAATTATAATCTAAATCTATGTGGATGCGGCAAAATAAAATAGAAGAAAATAATCCTTTATTGATGGAGAAAACTAAAAACAATTTAGAAAAGGCTGCTAATGCAGTAATAATTGAATCTATTTTACGCAAAAAAGCACTATCGCAGATCGAACGAGGAGGTATACTAAACCTGCAAAAACTTAGAAAAACTAGCGACAATTAAGTAGTAGGCGCGAGATATTATGACAACGTTAATAATCAGTCGATTTCAGTAGATATGTCATCTGAGGATGAAATGCAGGCCGAAATTGAAGGTGATTATCGTCCCGTCCGTGTTAGAAAACAGCGGGGTAAGGGTAAAACATCAGGAAAAACTAAAACATGCAAAATTAAAATTCCTTGGACGCTCTACAAACAAAAAACTATAAAAAGGGGTCATTTTAATATGTGTTTCACACATTCTTACAACATGTTGATTACAAAAGACAATTTGTATATCTGTCTATTGAGTAATAATTCGCTTGATATATACCCTGATAATGTTTTATCTTAGTTCACCAACAAACTTCATGTCCCGATCACCTTTTCTGATTCCTGGAGTGTTGGTCTAACCGAAATTGGATTTAATAATTTCCACCCTTCACCACCACCACCACAGGGTTTAAAGAGAGAGTTTAGTTCGTCAAATATCATCTCTAAAAGGGCAAGAAGAGAAGCCATAGAACCAAAAGTAACAATAAAGGTAGAGGGTGAAATAAGTTATAGAATTGAATTTACAGAAAAAGATCTTGCTAAATTAGGGCCTACTAAATTTATTACTTTTACTGCTTTTCTAGAAAATATGCAACATTATGTTGTGAGTGATAATAAGGCATTTGATCGTGACATAGCTTGTAAAAAAATTAAACAAATAATATTCAGTAAAATTAGTGCTACGAACTGGAATGAGCGAGAATATGCAAAAAAAAACCAGGAATTCGAACGAATATAGTTTCAAAATTAATATACCTACTAGCACACAGTCATCATATATTGAGATAAAAAACATAACTTTAAACTATCAGGATTATGAAAGCATCGAAGAATTTTTAAAATCACTGCTATCGCAAATTCCTAAAAGTATTATGCTAGAAGAAAGAGCTTTAAAATCATTATTCAACATATTTTATCACGAATATGATATGGAAACGGCGACAAGGGTGTCAAAAATGTTTTAAAAATTTCGTTTGCCGAATTTAATACTTCAATCGAGGTGGACAATAGTGTGGTTCAGGTAAAATTTAAAGACGTGGTTGATTTAGACAGTTTATTAATATTTTTTGCTCAAAACATAAAGGCAGACCCCGATCTAAGTATAACAGACTATCTTACTCTAAAGGATAATATTAAACGGTCGGTAATTGACGCATTACGTGTTACTAGTTTTAAGTCTAAAAAAACTATAAAGTCTAAATCTGATAACACTTTGAGTGTGAATATTCCGGTTGCAAAAAATCCTGATAATACATTTAAAATGACTACGGTTTTCATTGAAATAAAAGAGTATAAAAGAATACGTTTGTTTCTACAAGAAATACTGTCGCAACTTCCGATTAACGAAAGAAATACTTGTGTTCTCATAGAATATTTAGAAGTTTCATTTGATCGTATACGAAAACAGCAAATACCTCAGACAGATGTTATATTATACACTACAATTGATGGTCGACCTGTATCGATAGTACCATATCCTCTTTATAATATAGCGCCTCCTTCTAAAAATATGTTGATATTACCGGCACCGGACGAGGTTGGATCCACATTATTTCATATTCCTAAAGAAATATTACAACAACAACCGAAAAAACCAAGGCCCGTAACCAAAGTTTCTGAGCACACTTTAGAACCAACCTCTTCCATACCTAAATCGGTTTCAACCTCTAACCAACTGGAGACCATCTTCGTATACACAGACGTAATAAAACCCCGTTTTATTGGAAAAGACAAGTCTAGATTTTTACGTATAATTCCGGTTTTAAACCATGAAAATCGAGTTCGTTTTGATCATGTTGAATATTGTCCGATGGAAAAAAACTACATAGATTCTATATCAGTTTTAATTAAAGATGGATACAACAAACGAATTAATTTTGTTGATAGCTATTCACCCACATATGTAATGTGTCACTTTAGAAAGAATAGTATAAATATGGGTTAGAAATTGCAGCCTTAACTTAGTTAAAACATTACCATGGATAGAGTATATACAAGATATTATTTACTTCAGGCTGGTGAAGGATTAAATGACAAAGGTCATACATATACCCAGCCGTATATTTTACAGAGTGGTAGAGGTATAGGAAGTATTTTTAGCGGACTATTTAAATTCTTGAGACCAATGATTTCATCGGGTCTCAGCGAAATCAAAAATCAGTCGTTGAAAAGTGGAGCGGCAATATTACGAGATGCTAATACTAAACCGTTAAAAGATGTCCTGAAAGAACAGGGCAAGCTAGCATTACAGAGTTTAGCAGAAAAGGGTTTGGCAAAACTTGCAGAAAATAAATCTCAGGGAGGAAAAGGTCACGGTAGAAAAACTATAAAAAGAAGAGGTCATCAAAATTTGAATCATTCGATTCCACCGTTGAAACGTAAACGTCGAAAAGCTAAAAGAATTTTGGATATTTTTAAATAATGGTTAGAGAATGTATGAAAGCCGAATTAGATTTATTTAGTAACCGTCCACTGCAGACAAATATTTTGAACACTTATGAAGTTGTCTATAAACCAATAGCTTCGCTAGATAATCCTTCGTCCATAGAATTTGTACTACCAGGTCGGGGAGATTCTTATAGAGACCTTTCAAGCGTTCATCTACGCTTAAGACTTAAACTATTTAAGAACGATGCCGGTGGAATAGCCGATGTTGCTAGCAATATAGGAGTAATTAATAATATTTTACATTCTCTTTTTCGTCAGTGTACAGTTTATCTGAATGGTAAAGCAGTTTCACAGGCCGATATCAACTATCACTACCGCTCTCATATCGAAACCTTATTAAATAATGGAAATGATGCAGCTTCAACGCATCTTGAATCCTCGGGTTGGTATATGGATAAGGGTAATTTTGATTCCATTGAGGCGGCAAAAAAAACAGGTCTAGATGCTCGCAAGGCAATATTTAAGAACAGCAAAGAGGTAGAATTAATTGGTAGAATACAGGCCGATATTTTCAATCAAAATAAAATTTTACTTAACAACGTTGATCTGAGAATAGTATTAAGTCTTGAAAAACCCGAGTTCTATGTAATGGAAACCGATTTAGGTTCAGCAAGCATTAAAATATTAGATGCATCTCTGCACATGAATGAAGTTAATGTGAACCCGCTTATTTTACTTGCTCACGACAATGTATTGTCGACACAAAATGCTCTATACCCCTATAAAAGAGTCGAGGTAAAATCTTATACTGTTCCAAAAGGTACTTCTTCTTTATCTCTGGATAATGTCGTATTAGGCATTTTACCGAATTTTTTAATTTTTGCTATGGTAGAAAATTCATCGTATACGGGTAAACGATCAGCTAACCCATTCAATTTTCAGCATTACAAATTATCGAGTTTAAATCTGGTTGTAAACGGTGTGCAAATACCTAATCAACCTATTGAATTAAATTACACTAAATCACCTCACTACATTAGCACTCGAGCCTATTCCACTCTTTTTAACGCTACAGGTATTCGTCATTTTGATAAAGGACATCAGATCACCAAAAAATTATTCGATAAAGGGTGTTTTTTGCTAGCTTTTGATTTAACGGCAGAACAATCAGCAATTACGTCATGTGAAAATCTTTTGAGTGATGGCAGTATCAGAATAGAGGGACGTTTCTCTGAAGCATTAACAACTACAATAACATGTCTCGTCTATACAGAGTTTAATTCAATTATGGAAGTCAATAAAAGTCGTAATGTATTTACAAATTTTTAAAAACTATAAATAGAGTTTACAATCACAACCATTTCGCCAGACATTTAAAATGTATAACTTTGAAATAATGTGTGCACTAGCGACAAATAAATGTATTAATAAGCACACGTATGGTGTATACCCTCTCGATCGAATACCTCAAAAAGTAAAATCAAAACCGGTATTTTTTGTTGTGAACACACATAGATTAAAGTTTTCTGGTGAGCATTGGGTTGCTATCTATATACCAATCAAGGGATATGCAATATATTTTGATTCATATGGGTTACCACCTCGTCACAACGAAATTAAAATATTCTTAAAAAATAACTGTAATAAATTCATATATAATAAACGACAGTTACAAAGTACTGTTAGTACAGTTTGTGGAGAATTTTGCTGTATGTTTTTGCTGTACCAATGTCGCAAAAAGAATTTGAAAACATTCTATGTTCAATTTGGAACCAAACGCCTAACGACCAACGATGATAAAATTAAAAAATCATTTAAAAAATCATTTAAATTACAAAACATGATGAAATATTATGAAAATTGTTCTCTCTGAGACCAACAATCATGCATTGCGTGTGAAAGTTAGTATTTCATTAATCGTCTCAGGATGAAGAACAAAACACCTGATTTATTACTTTCGTATACTTATTTTTTGAACAATAGTCAGAATACCCTAATAAGTGTTGGCTACGATACACATTTATTTTCACCTACGATAATTTTAATCAAATCTGGTAAATATAAAGTCATTGAATTTCCTGTATATACCAGTATATTTAAACGGTGCAGTGAAAAAAATGATAACTTTATCGGTATATTACTTTCGTATACTTATTTTTTGAACAATAGTCAGAATACCCTAATTAGTGTTGGCTACGATACACATTTATTTTCACCTACGATAATTTTAATCAAATCTGGTAAATATAAAGTCATTGAATTTCCTGTATATACCAGTATATTTAAACGGTGCAGTGAAATAAATGATTACTTTATCGGTAATACAACAGCAACCAAAACTAACATTAAAAGTAAGAATTTAATTGTATTGTCGGGCAGAGAAAATCGATTTACTATAAGGGATTGCCATAGTAGAAGTTCTTTGAGTGTTGACGAATGAAATAAATTTTATAAATTGATACCGTTTCTAAACGCTGTGATAAATCATCAGTATAAAACGGCTTATCTAGTGGCTGATTATTATGCATGTTATTTAAAAGAGTGTTTGAACAAAGAAGTGTTACATCTCATCCACGCACCGAATACACGCTTTGAAATAGATCCCAACACCGTTAATTATTCGAGATTGTTCTTCGAAATTCCCGTACTATGCGAAGGAAAATTATTTGATGATTATTTCAAAAACGTTCTTCAAAAAATGCTATAAATAGCCACGACTAATAGATATATAGTTCAGTCATCTTCAAAGTATTTTCCAACGATGAGTTCACCGTATGCACACGATTTATACCTCGAAATGAATTCACCCGAATATATGATGCATAAGAGACGTTTATCTTCATACAAGGAGACCTGGCCTGAATCGCTTAAATACCTAAGCGAGTCATTAACCGATGCAGGATTTTTTTACACTCAAACTGGTGACGCGGTTAAATGTTTTTCTTGTGGCGGTAAACTAAAAAACTGGAATGATGGCGAACAACCATGGGACGAGCATGCTACATGGTTTCCAAAATGTAACTTTCTAAATATGGTGAAGGGTAAAGTATTTATCGAGAAGGTTCGAGAAAATATGGTCGTTAAAGTATAATTAAAAAACAAAAACAACTATATATTAAAAATGATAAATAAACATTTATATAAAACAAAAAAAAACAAATTTTTTTTATTTCTCTCCTCTACATTTGGTGTGCTGTAACAAGTTTAAACATGTTCAAACGTGTACCAATCGAAATTAATCGTATTCGGGGAGTATGACATCAACAAAATCGAAAAACACTATAAATTGTATTTAGTAAAACATTAAATGGTGGTGGTGGTGACGTCCGACGTTGCATTTCATCGTCCCACGTCCGATTTAAGAATGTTCATGAACAATAATGCATAAAGGTTTATCGTCAGACGTCCGACGTCCGATTTTAGAATGTTCATGAAAAATCAAGTATAAAGATTCATCGTCCGACGTAAGCATTCCGATTTTAGAATGTTTATCAATAATAAATCACTAAAGTTTATCGTCCCACGTCCGATTTTAAATTTTTCTTGAACCAATGCAGTCATTGGTCGTTACAAGTCAATAACCTTTTTATTTTTTTTGTTGAAAAAAGAGTATAAATTTGCAAGTTTATTGGAATCGGTATCATTTAAACAATGGCATCACATCAAAGTGTAGTTAACAAGTTGAACAGTGTTTTGGCGTTCACCGAGAAGACAACCATTCCTTTTGTGGATTTGGAGATTGGGAAGAATTATCTTAATGTGGAAATAAAGATGGTTGCAACCAGATATGGTAGAAAACTGTTGGTAGAAACCGAGGAGAACACGATATTTTTACCCGAGCGATACAATATTTTGGATGACATGGAGATAGAGAGCCTTAAACAAGTTTGCAGTGAGGGATCTTTGATTTTAATCAAAGAAAATAAATATTCTTTGAGGTTTATTGTTTAATTTTTTTTATTCTCAAATAATAATAATGTAAAGTAAAAAAAATAAATAAAACATATTAAAACAAAAAACAATATATTTGTATTTCTTTTTTCTTGTTCCGTTTTTGATTTTTGTGTTTCTTGTATGAATGAGACATAACTTTCATAGCATTCGGGGAAGTCATATCCTACGACGTTGGCATCGTCTTCGATAATCTTATCCAATATGTTTACATGATGAATCCAAGGACATGTTGGTGACCATTTAAGATGTTCTAAATACGGGTCATCTCCCTCTACCCACCGATGTATCTGAATCTTACAATAGTGGCACATTACCCTATCCATATGTTGCATATAAAAAAATCCGTAGCGAGCCATTTCAGAATGATTTAGAAAATCATGCGGCCAATCTCTAAATGTAAACAGTCTGTTAGCTTCAATATCCATTTTTAAACTGAAAAAAAAACCGCTAAGTGCATGCATATTAATAGTCTATAAAAGGAGAAGGTTATTTAGTTTATTTGTTCCTTTATATCATAAGTTATTCATGCACGTACACAAAATGAGTCGTAGTCAGATTGTTAATGAATTACATAAACCAGCTCGTAAAAATTTTAAACGGCTTCATGTAAAAACAAAAGGGATTGATGATTTGTGGCAGGCGGATCTCGTTGAAATGGTACCGTACACAAAAGATAACTCCAGCTTTAAATACCTCCTGACTGTAATTGACACCTTCTCTCAATTTGCCTGGGCTATACCCGTTAAGAACAAAACAGCACAAACGATTGTGGATGCGTTGGCTAGTATTTTTTTTAAAAGCAAAAGAATACCAAGAAATCTTCAAACTGATATGGGAACCGAGTTCTATAATAAAAATTTTAAACAATTGATGCAACAGAAAAATATTAATCATTATTCAACATTCAGCCATCTAAAAGCAAGTATAGTGGAGCGTTTTAATAGGACTCTCAAAGAAAAGATGTGGAGACAGTTTAGTCAACAGGGGTCTTATAAATGGCTGAATATGGTGGAAACGCTGTTAAAAGAGTACAACAATAGCAAACATCGTACAATAAAGTTAAAACCTATTGAGGTTACTAAGGGAAATGAATCGAGTATCTTAAAACGAGTTTATACATATCCAAAGTTGAAGCAGAATAAGAACCAGTTTCACATAGGAGATTTTGTTCGAATTAGTAAATATAAAAATGTTTTCGCAAAAGGTTACTCTCCTAACTGGTCTACCGAAATATTTAAAGTAATTAAAATCAATAACGGATTTCCAGCTACATACTTACTTGAGGATTATCAATGTGAACAAATAGCGGGGCAGTCTTACGAGAAGGAACTTCAAAAGACTGCTCATCCAGATACCTACCTTGTTGAACGAATTTTAAAGAGAAAAGGCGTACAGGTTTACGTGAAATGGCCACACAATTCATGGATAAATAAAAAAGATATACTTTAAAATAATATATATATATATATATATATATATATATATATATATATATATATATATATATATATATATATATATATATATATATATATATATATATATATATATATATATATATATATATATATATATTATTACTATATTTTGTACTAAGAAAGAGAATAAGGTAATAATAAATCGAGTTATGTTTGATTAGAAACTAATTTTTATCGTTTTATTCTACATTTTTGAAAGGAGTAAAGAGTTTTAAATAAGGTCTACACACAATTTTTATGACCGTATGGTAGTGAATCGTAATCATCCCGAAATCTCCTCTTTGTACTCATAGCCCTATAATTCTTTACCTCGGTTGTACTTATCACATCGTGTTGTTTTGTGCGCCTAATGTTACGAGAAATAACAGGTATTGGATGATTTTAACCAATAATGGAATCTCTCATCGATGACAAATTGATCAGTTGTAATACCTCATAGTTTAGAGAGAACCCCTTAACTTTACATTTGCCCAGTCTTTTATTTTTTGCTGTTGAAAAAACCTCAAATCCATAGTTTTTAGGGCCGCCCGATATAAATTCTGTAATATAGCTGCCAGGTCCATATTCACCCTCCAGTTCGTCGGTCATATCACCCAAAAATGAACCGTTAGGGGGTTCGTAGTCTCCCTCGGAAGAAACATAGATCACAGAATCAGTGTCATAATATAATACACGATTTCCTAATTTCTCCAGATAACTATATAGTTTTAATCGAGCATGAACGGTAGTGTACGCAGCAATTGATACGTTAACCGTTGGTAGCGTTTCCGCTGCTTCCTCTTTATACTCCCAGTTAATTATAAGGACGTCTTCGTTAACCTCTTGTATATTTTTAATGTTTATTGAAGAATCTGTCAACATATCGTAAAGTTCTTTCGATGACCTTATAATAGTGGTTTTTGTTTGATTTTCTCGTTGACCAAACTTTCTCCAAAAACTATTTAATATTAACTTGGCCATAGATCTTAGACCTGCATTCTTCACGATTTGGCTGGCTTCCAACTGTATACCTTCTCTTTCTTTATAGTTTATAATATATTCATTCTTCTGTAGTTGATCTGTACAGTTGGAAGGCCATCCCGAAGCTTGTTGTTTGATTTTTAAAAATTTGCTTATGAACTGAGTAAACAGTCGTTTTGTATCCTCCCCATATTGAATGGTTTTGTTCCGATAAATTTCATAAACATCAAGAATTTTATAGCCCTTGTCAAATGACTTTAAGATCTCGTCTATCACCCATGTACCCGTTAATGCACGTTCATCATCGTTATGATCACACTTCTCCTGTTGGTTATTTTCACCACACGTCCTGCATAACGAAAACATTAACTTACCGTTCCTTTTGGTACGTAGCACGGGATGATATAGGTCCTGCGGTGGTAATATCTTGCATTTAAGGAAACCATCCGTTTCAGGTAACTCTAAAGTATTACATTCCTCGCCTATCAATATCTCAGGGTGACCGACAGGGAATTTACTATACTTGCATACCCATGGATAAAGCGAGAATACATCGATATATTTTATTTTCTCTGTAGCTTTTGCTTTGTATTAGGTCCTCGTGTTACCAGTGCGGCCACCATAAAAAGCGTCCCTCAAATTAAAGGGTGTATTTTTAAGTAATGGGTGATTATCACTGATCGTAGTTTTGTAGTTACACTGCCACATCTCAATAACTTCATAGCCTAGATCGCGCAACTTATCAGTTTTTTTTGTAGTTCGTAGCAATCGAGCATTTAACGTATCTTCAATGTCTTCATGTAGAGGTTTATCTCGATTAATACGTAAGCACCTGTGGCCGTGATAATAGCAACCATGAAATTCCAAAATTTGCTTAGTACTTTCGATATATCCATCCACTTTCATACCATTAATCCTCACCTCTCGACCATTGAAAGCATGTTGAATTTTTATTTTTCGTTTAGCCTCCTCTTCCAACAACCATTTTAATGCAATTTGGGACTGTGCATCTGCATTGCGATATCCTTTTTTAGGAATAATACCGATTGTCATAGGTTTTAAAAAATTTCTTCGAAAAATTAGATTACATGCAGATGCTATTGTAGTAGCCTCGGTAAATGGACACACATTACATTCCTCGATCATATTCTTACGGAATTTCAAACACGCCTGCGTAAGTATCTGTACGTCCGATACACAATACGATTTAATCTCCTCGTTAAAATTAAATTCGTAGTTTTCCATACTGTGAAACCATTTCATAAAATTATTTCGACAACCTTGTTTCTTACACCCTTCGTCACAGTCGTCACAAACTTTCATCGAGTCGGGCGAGTAAAACTTAATATTTGGTATGTTGCCAACATATTTTACGTTATCCGCAGTATTGAATAAATGCGGAAAATACCCTTTTTTAAAGTTTGAAGGTAATTCAAACGCTGATGGAAGTGATGATAATGGCATCGGGAAATAATTTAAACTATTAATGAATTTCACACGATCAATTTCCATTCGTATTATTTTAGACCCGCTCATAATTAACTGAGGTTTATGGGAGGTACTCTCTAGTATATACTTTAGGATAAATTGGTGATCGTAAGCCTGCCCATTGTGGGCAATCACTATAATATTTTTAAACTTATTTCTCTGCGTAAGTACATACATCGTGAAATTGTGTACCACAGCGGTCCCTGATGGAAAAATCTGTTGTCTATCTCCACAGGTGCCGCATTTATCAAGGTCTTCTATATCTATGCACTTGTGACAGCGTTGTTGAAGAACACAAAGATTTGGTTCATGTATTGTTGTGTCGTCACCATCACGATATTTCCTGTCTTGACGTGTCTCCAGATCGAAAAATATAAATAAGGTGTATTCTGGTTTTAGGGTTTGCTGTATTACACTGCATATAGCATAGATGATTTTCTGGTTGATGCTTTTTACATGTTGAGCAAAAAATTTCGTTGCAATGATGTATTCGTTTCTGCATAATTGTGTGATGACAATTATGACACCGTCGTAACCGATTACACACACCACCTTCCTTATGTTTCGTAAAGCAGTTATCACTACGAAAATCTCTATTGCATTCCATGCACAATGTTTTTTTAGTAAGTTGACAGGAGGGCTTCTTTAAACAGGCTGGGCATGCGGCCCGACATCTGTGTTTGTTCTTTACATTACAAGGAATATGGCATTCCTCACAATAATACCCACATACAAAAGCTGCTGTCAAGGACCTAATTACACTGTAATGGTTATTGTGGTGTATGAGATTAATTTTCATTGTCGCCTTTGGTCCCTCGAAAATTAATTTTCGTCCTTTCTCCCCTGCCGCGAACACACATATCTGGTACCTCGTCAGATATTGTTGAAATTTGTGTAGCTCATCAATACCACAACCATCATTTGGTACATGTACATGAGACTTTTCTAGAAGTTTTCTAACTTATACATCTTGATACTTATCAATGTTATCCCGAATCACTTTTTTTCCCTGGTTGTACCATTTTTGGCGTAAACTCTTCCTACGACAATGGCTCTCGGTAAACATATGTTATCTTTATTATCTATGAAGATAACCCCTGTCTATTTCGCCACTCCTCCACGTTACTGTTGTAGAAATACGCACGGGGTCGTCCTTGGCCTATCGGCATTTTTATCTGCGTCATTTCCAACTCAAAGGTGTCGGTGTTTAGACCTTCGGAATTACTTTGGAATACACTACTTAAAACCTCCCATACATCATCAAAATGTAAGTCCTTTGTTATTGTTACAGCTAAACTCCAAGCCTATTTTATCACCTGGTGACAAAGTTTCGGTTATATGCGTCACAATTCCATTTACGGAATTTTTTATGTATTCAATCGGATCTGATGCACCTTGAGGTAGATCTTGAATTTTAAAAACTACCTCTCTTCGGGCAATTTTATATTTCTTATTGCTCTTTAACGCGTCTGACACTATTTCATATGGTTTTTCATTAGCGCGATGAATCATTATTTGTTCATTTAAATAACGTTCAATTAATTTTTTTTTGAACATTTTATTATTTTCATTAAGATTTCACTTGTTTAAACAAAACTTGTTGAGCTGTTTCGATTCAGACACTTTATGAATAAAAAATTGTGTGTTCTATATATATACCAATTATCAGGAGGTATAATATTTTCTTATTTTTGCTCAGGACATCAATAATCGAGATTATCTATTGTTACCTCATGATTTTTCATGTTTTTAAATATAAGTTTAAAACCTTTCTAAACTACCATATACTTGTATGCAAATATCACCTGTATATATATATATATATATATATATATATATATATATATATATATATATATATATATATATATATATTATATATATTTATATATATATATATATATATATATATATATATATATATATATATATAAATATATATATATATATATATATATATATATATATATATATATATATATATATATATATATATATATATATATCATGAACCATGAAACATAAAGTTTTCTCGTCAGAACGTGTTATCGAACGTATTATCGTGTAATCGATAGTTTAATATCATAAATTAATTAATTGATTTGAAATTAACATTTTTACGCGTTCTTATGTATCTTGTTTGTTACTTTGTATTAGACTTCTATTGACAACACCGATTTAAACCAAATTTACGATTTAATATAAGTTGAACTTCCCCATTGTAAAATGATCATTTACTTGTATGCAAATATCACTTATACATTTTTTGCTATATTTTATTACTCATCGAGCATTTTGTTTTTTCCTGTTCTAATTTATGTCTTTAACTCGTGAAATTATTGAATATAGTATCTTAAATTAATTAATCGGTTTGGAATTAACATTTTTATGTGTTTTTTATGTATCTTCTTCGTTACTTTGTATTAGACTTCTATTGACAACACCAATTTAAACGAAATTTACGACATGTAGTCTAATGAATAATTAACTCTTGAAAGTGATAAAACCATATTGCATGCCGTATAATACATTACAAAATAAACCATAGTAGCTTAAAGGGGTTGACAACTAAAAGAGTTGAAAGCATACTTTTAAGTGAAATAATTTGCCTAGAGCATCACTTATAGAGTATATTAAGGGGTATATTTTACATTTAAACCATAAAAAGATGGTCTTATATTATTCGTCGGTAGTATAGTTGGTAAGACACATGGTTTTCATACCGTGGACACGAGTTCGAATCTCGTGCCGCCCAAAAACATTTTTATATTTGAATTTATTTAATAAATTAAAAAGTAGTAAAACAAGTATGTCATAGTAAAAAACGTAGTAAAATCCACTTAAAGTAGGTCAATGACACACTCCGTTGAATGACATGTCCGGATTCCTCAAGTAGATCAATGACACATTGGTCAATGACGTAAAATCGTAGTAAAAAAATCAGATCATAGTAAAAAACGTAGTAAAATAAGTAGGTCATAGTAAAAACGTAGTAAAAAAGTAGTTCATAGTAAAACAAATAGTAAAAATCCACTTAAAGTAGGTCAGTGACACACTCGGTTGGATGACATACCCGGATTCCGGAAATAAATCAATGACACACTGGTCAATGACGTAAAAACGTAGTAAAAAACAAGATCATAGTAAAAAACGTAGTAAAATAAGTAGGTCATAGTAAAAACGTAGTGAAAAAAGTAGGTCATAGTAAAAAAAACGTAGTAAAAGGCCACATTTATTGTAGGTCAATGACACACGCGGTTGAATGACACCGGATGAAGATCAAGGTCAACAAAATGGGGTCAACCAAGGTAAAACACATGGGGTCAACAGAAGTCAGCCAAGAAAGGTCAACAAAGGTCAAGGTCAGCTAAAGTGTCCCCGTAACTACTTAAATTAGCAAAAATTACTACTAAAGCGTGTGTTTTATCACCACAATTCTATTTTTGTTTATTCCCTGTAACGAAAAATAGACAAGTTAATACAAAACTGATCTGTTTTACCGCTATTTTGAACAAAATATTCAATTTTTACGTGCATTTACATATTTCGTGGGAGGTTTTTCTCCATTTAACCCACATTATGAACAATTTTAATAGAAAAAATATAAATTGAGGTGACAAAACACACGCTTTGGTAGAAATTTTTGCTTATGATTATTTTTTTGGTAATATTATGAACTAAATATTTAATTTTTTAGTGCAATTTAATGTGATTTGGGGTAAAATTCTCCATTTAACCGACATTAAGAACAATTTCAATATGAAACAATTGAGTTTGGATGATAAAACACACTTTGGTAGAATTTTGGTATTAATTGATCAAAATGGCATTCAAAAGGACAAATAATTAATAAAACCACAAAAAAAATATAAATAAGCAAAAATTACTACCGGAGCGTGTGTTTTATCACCACAACTCAATTTTTTTATATTTCAATTATCCAAAATGTAGGAAAAATGGAAAATAGAACCCCGCGCAAAATAAAAATGCACGTAAAAATTTAATATTTTGTTCGAAATAACGGTAAAACAGACAAGTTAAGTGTAAACTTGTCTATTTACCGTTATTTCGAAACAAATTCTAAATTTTAACGTTCATTTTTATATTGCGTGGGGTTTAATTGTGCATTTTACCCACATTTTGAACAATATAAATATCAAAAAATTGATTCGAGGTGACAAAACACAGACTTTGGTAGTAATTTTTGCTTATAAATATTTATTTTATTGTTATTTCGAACCAAATATTTAATTTTTAAGTGCAATTTAAAGTCATTTGGGGTGAAATTCTCCATCAAAATGCCATTTTAAACAATTTCACTATAAAACTATTGAGTTGTGGTGATAAAACACACTTTGGTAGAATTTTGGCAATAATTGTTCAAAATGACGTTCAAATGGACAATTAATGAATAAAAACACAAAAAAATATAAATTAGCAGAAATTTATACCAAAGCGTGTGTTTTATCATTAGAACTCAATTTTTTTATTTTTCAATTGTCCAAAATGTGGGTAAGATGGGCCATTTACCCCACGCAACTAAAAAATGCACATCAAAATTCAATATTTTGTTTGAAAAAACGGTAAAACAGACAAGTTTGGTGTAAAATTGTGTATTTACCGTTATTTCGAACCAAATTTTAAATTTGTGCGTGCCTTTTCATATTGTGAGGGGTTTAATTGTGCATTTTACCCAAATTTTAACAATTATAATATAAAAAAATTGAATTGTGGTGACAAAACACACGCTGTGGTAGTAATTTTTGCTAATAAAAATTAATTTTTTGTGTTATTTTATACAAAATATTTAATTTTTAAGTGCAATTTAATGTCATTTGGGCAAAAATCCTCCATTTGACCGACATTTTGAACAATTTTAAAAATGAAACAATTGAGTTGTGGTGATAAAACACACTTTGGTAGAATTTTGGTATTAATTGTTCAAAATTACGTTCAAATGAACAAATAAAGAATAAAAACACAAACAAAATATAAATTAGCAAAACTTATTACCCAAAGCGTGTGTTTTATCACCACAACTCAATTTTTTTATATTTTTTTTGTCCAAAATGTGGGTAAAATGAACCTTTAAACCCCGCGCAACATAAAAATGCACGTAAAAATTTAATATTTTGTTCGACATAACTGTAGGCAGACAGGTTATGTGTAAACTTGTGTATTTACAATTATTTCGAACCAAATTTTAAATTTTGACGTGCATTTATTAATTGCATGGATATAACTTGTGCATTTTTCACACATTTTGAACAATTTTAATACCAAAAAATTTATTTGAGGTGACAAAACACACGCTTTAGAAGTAATTTTTGCTAATTAATATTTTTTTTGTGTTTTTGATCATATTTTGTCCATTTGAACGTCATTTTGAACGATATGTACCAAAATCTTAACAAAATAATGCGAGAATGGAGAATTTCACCCCAAATGGCTTAGAATTGCACCTTAAATTAAATATTTTAATCGAGATAACGGTAAAAAACCAAGTTGACACAAAACTTGTCGCTTTTACCGTTATATTGAACCCAATTTTTAATATTAAAGTTCAATTTCATGTCATTTGGGGTGAAATTCTCCATTGAACCGACATTTTGAACAATTTAAATATGAAACAATTGAGTTGTGGTGATAAAATTAACTTTGGTAAAATTTTGGTATTAATTGTTCAAAATGACGTTCAAATGGACAAATAATGAATTAAAACACAAAATATATATAAATAAGCAAAAATTACTACCAAAGCGTGTGTTTTATCACCACAACTCAATTTTTTTATTTTTTAATTGTCCAAAATGTGGGTCAAATGGACCATTTAACCCCGTGCAACATTAAAATGCACTTGAATATTTAATATTTTGTTCGAAATAACGGTACAACAGACAAGTATTGTGTAAACTTGTCTATTTACCGTTATTCCGATCCAAATTTTAATTTTTACGTGCATTTTTATTTTGCTTGGGGTTTAATTGTGCATTTTACCCACATTTTGAACAATTTAAAAACCAAAAAATTTTGTTGTGGTGACAAAACACACGCTTTAATAGTATTTTTGCTAATTAATATTTTTTGTGTTTTTGTTCAATCCTTGTCCATTTGAAGGTCATTTTGAACGATATGTACCAAAATCTAAACAAACCAATGAAAAAATAGAGAATTTTACCACAAATGACATAAAATTGCATATCGTCATTTTGAACGATATGTATCAAAATCTTAACCAATTAATGGAAAAATAGAGAATTTTACCACAAATGACATTAAATCGCACCTACAAATAAAATATTATTATCAAAATAACCGTAAATAGACAAGTTGACACAAACTTGTCACTTTTACCGTTATTTTGAACCAAATATTTAATTTTTCAGTTCAGTTTAATGTCATTTGGGGTGAAATTCTCTAGTTAACCGACATTTTGAAAAATTTTAAATTGAAACAATTGAGTTGTGGTGATCAAATTAACTTTGGTAGAATTTTGGTATTAATTGTTTAAAATGACGTTCAAATGGACAAATAATGAATAAAAACACAAAATAAAATTTAATTAGCCAAAATTACTAAAAAACCATGTGTTTTATCACCACAACTCAATTTTTTTATATTTCAATTGTTCAAAATGTGGGTTAAATGGACAATTTACCCCGCGCAACATTAGAATGCACGTAAAAATTTAATATTTTGTTCGAAATAACGGTAAAACAGAAAAAATAAGTGTAAAACTGTCTATTTACCGTTATTTTGAACCATATTTTAAATTTTTACGTGTTTTTTATATTGCGTGGGGTTTAATTGTGCATTTTACCCACATTTTAAACAATTTAACTAACAAAAAATTGATTTGAGGTGACACAACACACGCTTTAGTAGTGATTTTTGCTTATTAATATTTTTTTTGTGTTATTTCAAACCAAATATCTAATTTTTTAATGCAATTAAATGTCATTTGGGCTGAAATTTTCCATTCAACCGACATTTTGAACAATTTCAATATGTAACAATTTTATTGTGATGATAAAACACACTTTGGTAGAATTTTGCTAATTTTTGTTCAAAATGACGATCAAATGGAAAAATAATGAATTAAAACATAACCAAAAATATAAATTAGCAAAAATTACTACCAAAGCGTGTGTTTTATCACCACAATTCTATTTTTGTTTATTCCCATTAACGATAAATAGACAAGTTTATACAAAATTGATCTGTTTTGCCGCTATTTTGAACAAAATATTCAATTTTTACGTGCATTTACATATTTCGTAGGGTTATTTTGTCCATTTAACGCACATTATGAACAATTTTAATATAAAAAATTTAAATTGAGGTGACAAAACACACGCTTTGGTAGAAATTTTTGCTTATGATTATTTTTTTGGTGTTATTTTGAACTAAATATTTAATTTTTTAGTGCTATTTAATGTGATTTGGGGTGAAATTCTCCATTTAACCGACATTTAGAACAATTTCAATATGAAACAATTGAGTTTGGATGATAAAACACACTTTGGTAGAATTTTGGTATTAATTGTTCAAAATGACGTTCAAATGGACAAATAATGAATAAAAACACAAAAAAAAAATATAAATAAGCAAAAATTACTACCAGAGCGTGTGTTTTATCACCACAACTCAATTTTTTTATATTTCAATTACCCAAAATGTGGGTAAAATGGAAAATAGAACCCCGCGCAATATAAAAATGCAAGTAAAAATTTAATATTTTGTTCGAAATAACGGTTAAACAGACAAGTTTTGTGTAAACTTGTCTATTTGCCGTTATTTCGAACCAAATTTTAAATTTTTGCGTGCATTTTTATATTGCATGGGGTACAATTGTGCATTTTACCCACATTTTAAACAATTGAAATATATAAGGATTGAATTGTGGTGACAAAACACAAGCTTTGGTAGTAATTTTTGCTTATTAATGTTTTTTTTGTGTTGTTTTGAACCAAATATTTCATTTTTAAGGGCAATTTAATTTGTTGAAATTCATATTAAGAATTTCTCTAATGTGTGACTTATTCCACTTTTAAATTCAATCAAATAAAAATTTGATATTTTAAGTTCAAAAATATTCCTTATAGTGGATTTTTATTTTTTATATTATAAATATATTTCGGCAATCAAGTTGCCATCTTCAGTATTTATCATGAACTAAAAAATAAATTTTATTTCCATGCCTTTTTATACTTTTTCCAGGGTACAGTGTTTTTATTTTCAAGGTATAATATTTTGTGACGTATTTTTCAAAACTAGTTCGTAAAGTTTGTTCGTCATAGTATTAATTTTGTTGTTAAGTAGAAATTTATTTTTGCGGTTTTTATATATTTCAAATTCTTCTAGCCTGTTCATTTGGTCGCTTTTATTCATCTTGTAGAGAATTTTTAAGTTTGTATCCATATCTGTGTAGTTGTGTAAAGTATTATTGATATGGAGAGCAAATCTTGACTCAGTATTCATTTTACCGATATCCTTTATATGTTCGTTAAATCTTATTTTAAAGGATCTACCGGTTTGTCCTATGTAAAATGATGGACAGTCTGAACATGTTAATTTATAAATTCCGCTGTCTAATGTAATGTTACTATTTGATCTAATTTGTTGTTCTAATTTGTTATGCGTTTTATATGCAACTTTATATCCAAAGTTTTTGAATATTTTCTGGATATGTTGGCTGGTGTTTTTATTATAATCCACAATAACGTATTTTCCTTGGGTATTATCATCAAATTGTAACGTAGTGTTCTGTCGGTAATTGGTTCTGACTATATATTTTCGATTTATCTCGTCCACTTTGGCCGTGGTATAACCATTTTTATGTGCGATGTATTTAATTATCTTAAGTTCATTTTGATAATCTTCTTTTGACATCGGGATCTTATTTAATCGGTGTATCATATGATTATATGCGGCTATTTTATGCTGGTATGGGTGGTTTGAGTTTTTATGTATAGTTTGGTCCGTTTGCGTGGGTTTTCTAAATATTTTGAATGTGTGTTTGTTATTGATGTTTTTAATTGTTAGATCCAGAAAATTAATTGCATTATTTTGTTCTAATTCTAACGTGAATTTTATGTTTTCGTGAATATTATTTATATAATTTTGCATTTGGTCCAGTTGTCTAGATGTACCCGTAAACAATATTAGTATGTCATCTACATATCTGTGCCAGTATTTAATGTTCTTTAAAAATTTGTTTCTATTATTTAAGATGTAATTATTTTCGAAATGATTTAAATATATATTGGCTAACGTTCCAGATAGAGGACTACCCATTGGTAGACCATCATTTTGGGAGTAGAATTTTCCATTATATGTAAAGTAATTTTGACTTGTAATTTCTTCTAATAGTTTTGTTATTTCTTCGACGGTGTTACTGTTCGTTCCGTTTTTTATTAATATGTTCTTGGTTATGATCAACGTTTCTTTCACTGGTATATTCGAATACATGTTTGTGACATCGAAGGAAGCGAGTTTTGCATTATTTGGTATATTAATTTTCTCAATTTTTCTGACCAATTCAATGTTATTTTTAATTGAGTGGTCATGTTCGAGAGTTATATTATCTGTAAGCCATTTATTAATATGCTTTGCAATTTTGTAAGATGGAGCCGAAGTAAAGTTAACGACTGGTCGTATTGGAATATTATCTTTATGTACTTTCGGCATGCCTCGTAGAATCGGTGCTGTTGGTTTTATCATCTTATTGTATCGAATGTCTTTGTCACATAAGAACTGTTTTGATTTGTTAATCATAACTTTTAGATTTTTATGATATTTTTGAGTGGGATCTTCAGTTAGTTCTTGTATATCGTTATTTTCTATGAAGTTGTTAACTTTAGAGTTGTAGTCAGTTTCGTTCATTATAACTATTGTGTTTCCTTTATCTGCTTTTGTTAATATAGCATTATTGGCAATTATTTTACTTTTGATTTCCTTAATAACATTTTGATTGTTATAACTATGTCTTTCTAGGTGCATATCTTTTATTTTATCTACAATCATTGTTCTTAAATCTGATTGATGTTCTATATTGGTTTTAGTGATTGCATTTTCAATACTAAGGATATGTTTATTTTGATATTTAACGTTATTTATCGGAATTAGATTATATTTTAATCCTTTTTCCAATAAAGATGTTTCATTATCGTTAAATTGGATGTTAGTATGATTTTCTATCCGTTGATAAAAGTTATGTGTTATATTCGTTTCATTATTATCTGATTTAGTTTTGTTATTTTTTTGGATTAAAGTTTTAAGTTTCTTATTAACCGTTCTTCTTTTGTATCTAAGTCTTTGTTCTACTTTCGTGTCGATTTGTTCTAATATTTCTAAATATTCTATATAGTGGAATTCTTTAGATATTTGCAGTTGTAAGTTATATAACTTCATTGTCAGTTGGTTAATCTTAGTATAAATTGCTTTGATTTCATTTGTTAGCCAAAAATGTTCTGCTTTATTTTTAGTTTGTTTTGCTGTTCTTGATTGATTCTTAATTGGTACCCAGATGTAATTCGGTATAATATTTTTCCGTTGGCATGTTTTGTTAAAATATAAACTTATTTTGTTACACTTTAGTTTGACTAAGGTGTTTAAATAATCATTCACACTTGAGATTGGTTCGTTTAAATTGTTGAAATTCATATTAAGAATTTCTCTAATGTGTGACTTATTCCACTTTTAAATTCAATCAAATAAAAATTTGATATTTTAAGTTCAAAAATATTCCTTATAGTGGATTTTTATTTTTTATATTATAAATATGTTTCGGCAATCAAGTTGCCATCTTCAGTATTTATCATGAACTAAAAAATAAATTTTATTTCCATGCCTTTTTATACTTTTTCCAGGGTACAGTGTTTTTATTTTCAAGGTATAATATTTTGTGACGTATTTTTCAAAACTAGTTCGTAAAGTTTGTTCGTCATAGTATTAATTTTGTTGTTAAGTAGAAATTTATTTTTGCGGTTTTTATATATTTCAAATTCTTCTAGCCTGTTCATTTGGTCGCTTTTATTCATCTTGTAGAGAATTTTTAAGTTTGTATCCATATCTGTGTAGTTGTGTAAAGTATTATTGATATGGAGAGCAAATCTTGACTCAGTATTCATAATACCCAAGGAAAATACGTTATTGTGGATTATAATAAAAACACCAGCCAACATATCCAGAAAATATTCAAAAACTTTGGATATAAAGTTGCATATAAAACGCATAACAAATTAGAACAACAAATTAGATCAAATAGTAACATTACATTAGACAGCGGAATTTATAAATTAACATGTTCAGACTGTCCATCATTTTACATAGGACAAACCGGTAGATCCTTTAAAATAAGATTTAACGAACATATAAAGGATATCGGTAAAATGAATACTGAGTCAAGATTTGCTCTCCATATCAATAATACTTTACACAACTACACAGATATGGATACAAACTTAAAAATTCTCTACAAGATGAATAAAAGCGACCAAATGAACAGGCTAGAAGAATTTGAAATATATAAAAACCGCAAAAATAAATTTCTACTTAACAACAAAATTAATACTATGACGAACAAACTTTACGAACTAGTTTTGAAAAATACGTCACAAAATATTATACCTTGAAAATAAAAACACTGTACCCTGGAAAAAGTATAAAAAGGCATGGAAATAAAATTTATTTTTTAGTTCATGATAAATACTGAAGATGGCAACTTGATTGCCGAAATATATTTATAATATAAAAAATAAAAATCCACTATAAGGAATATTTTTGAACTTAAAATATCAAATTTTTATTTGATTGAATTTAAAAGTGGAATAAGTCACACATTAGAGAAATTCTTAATATGAATTTCAACAATTTAAACGAACCAATCTCAAGTGTGAATGATTATTTAAACACCTTAGTCAAACTAAAGTGTAACAAAATAAGTTTATATTTTAACAAAACATGCCAACGGAAAAATATTATACCGAATTACATCTGGGTACCAATTAAGAATCAATCAAGAACAGCAAAACAAACTAAAAATAAAGCAGAACATTTTTGGCTAACAAATGAAATCAAAGCAATTTATACTAAGATTAACCAACTGACAATGAAGTTATATAACTTACAACTGCAAATATCTAAAGAATTCCACTATATAGAATATTTAGAAATATTAGAACAAATCGACACGAAAGTAGAACAAAGACTTAGATACAAAAGAAGAACGGTTAATAAGAAACTTAAAACTTTAATCCAAAAAAATAACAAAACTAAATCAGATAATAATGAAACGAATATAACACATAACTTTTATCAACGGATAGAAAATCATACTAACATCCAATTTAACGATAATGAAACATCTTTATTGGAAAAAGGATTAAAATATAATCTAATTCCGATAAATAACGTTAAATATCAAAATAAACATATCCTTAGTATTGAAAATGCAATCACTAAAACCAATATAGAACATCAATCAGATTTAAGAACAATGATTGTAGATAAAATAAAAGATATGCACCTAGAAAGACATAGTTATAACAATCAAAATGTTATTAAGGAAATCAAAAGTAAAATAATTGCCAATAATGCTATATTAACAAAAGCAGATAAAGGAAACACAATAGTTATAATGAACGAAACTGACTACAACTCTAAAGTTAACAACTTCATAGAAAATAACGATATACAAGAACTAACTGAAGATCCCACTCAAAAATATCATAAAAATCTAAAAGTTATGATTAACAAATCAAAACAGTTCTTATGTGACAAAGACATTCGATACAATAAGATGATAAAACCAACAGCACCGATTCTACGAGGCATGCCGAAAGTACATAAAGATAATATTCCAATACGACCAGTCGTTAACTTTACTTCGGCTCCATCTTACAAAATTGCAAAGCATATTAATAAATGGCTTACAGATAATATAACTCTCGAACATGACCACTCAATTAAAAATAACATTGAATTGGTCAGAAAAATTGAGAAAATTAATATACCAAATAATGCAAAACTCGCTTCCTTCGATGTCACAAACATGTATTCGAATATACCAGTGAAAGAAACGTTGATCATAACCAAGAACATATTAATAAAAAACGGAACGAACAGTAACACCGTCGAAGAAATAACAAAACTATTAGAAGAAATTACAAGTCAAAATTACTTTACATATAATGGAAAATTCTACTCCCAAAATGATGGTCTACCAATGGGTAGTCCTCTATCTGGAACGTTAGCCAATATATATTTAAATCATTTCGAAAATAATTACATCTTAAATAATAGAAACAAATTTTTAAAGAACATTAAATACTGGCACAGATATGTAGATGACATACTAATATTGTTTACGGGTACATCTAGACAACTGGACCAAATGCAAAATTATATAAATAATATTCACGAAAACATAAAATTCACGTTAGAATTAGAACAAAATAATGCAATTAATTTTCTGGATCTAACAATTAAAAACATCAATAACAAACACACATTCAAAATATTTAGAAAACCCACGCAAACGGACCAAACTATACATAAAAACTCAAACCACCCATACCAGCATAAAATAGCCGCATATAATCATATGATACACCGATTAAATAAGATCCCGATGTCAAAAGAAGATTATCAAAATGAACTTAAGATAATTAAATACATCGCACATAAAAATGGTTATACCACGGCCAAAGTGGACGAGATAAATCGAAAATATATAGTCAGAACCAATTACCGACAGAACACTACGTTACAATTTGATGATAATACCCAAGGAAAATACGTTATTGTGGATTATAATAAAAACACCAGCCAACATATCCAGAAAATATTCAAAAACTTTGGATATAAAGTTGCATATAAAACGCATAACAAATTAGAACAACAAATTAGATCAAATAGTAACATTACATTAGACAGCGGAATTTATAAATTAACATGTTCAGACTGTCCATCATTTTACATAGGACAAACCGGTAGATCCTTTAAAATAAGATTTAACGAACATATAAAGGATATCGGTAAAATGAATACTGAGTCAAGATTTGCTCTCCATATCAATAATACTTTACACAACTACACAGATATGGATACAAACTTAAAAATTCTCTACAAGATGAATAAAAGCGACCAAATGAACAGGCTAGAAGAATTTGAAATATATAAAAACCGCAAAAATAAATTTCTACTTAACAACAAAATTAATACTATGACGAACAAACTTTACGAACTAGTTTTGAAAAATACGTCACAAAATATTATACCTTGAAAATAAAAACACTGTACCCTGGAAAAAGTATAAAAAGGCATGGAAATAAAATTTATTTTTTAGTTCATGATAAATACTGAAGATGGCAACTTGATTGCCGAAATATATTTATAATATAAAAAATAAAAATCCACTATAAGGAATATTTTTGAACTTAAAATATCAAATTTTTATTTGATTGAAGGCAATTTAATGTCATTTGGGGTAAAATTCTCCATTTAACCGACATTTTGAACAATTTCAATATGAAACAATTAAGTTGTGGTGATAAAACACACTTTGGTAGAATTTTGGTATTAATTGTTCAAAATGACGTTCAAATGGACAAATAATGAATAAAAACACAAAAAAAATATAAATTACCAAAAATTACTACCAAAGCGTGTGTTTAATCATCAGAACTCAATTTTTATATATTTCAATTCTTTAACATTTGGGTAAGATGGACAATATTACCCAACGCAACATTAAAATGCACGTAAAAATTTAATATTTTGTTCGAAATAACGGTTAAACAGTCAAGTTTGGTGTAAAATTGTCTATTTATCGTTATTTCGTACCAGATTTTAAATTTTTCGTGCATTTGTATATTGCGTGAGGTTTAATTGTGCATTTTACCCAAATTTTTAACAATTTCAATTTAAAAACATTGAATTTTGGGTGACAAAATACAAGCTTTGGTAGTAATTTTTCCTAATTTTTATTTATTTTTGTGTTATTTTGTACCAAATATTTAATTTTTAAGTACAATTTAATGTCATTTGGGCTGAAATTCTCAATTTGACCAACATTTTGAACAATTTTAAAATAAAACAATTAAGTTGTGGTGATAAAACACACTTTGGTAGAATTTTGGTATTAATTGTTCCAAATGACGTTCAAATGGACGAATAATGAATAAAAACACAAAAAAAATATAAATTAGCAAAAATTACTACCAAAGCGTGTGTTTTATCACCACAACTCAATTTTATATATTTTAATTGTCCAAAATGTGGGTCAAATGGACCATTTAACCCCGTGCAACATAAAAAGGCACGTAAAAATTTAATATTTTGTTCGAAATAACGGTAAAACAGACAATTTTTGTGTTAACTTGTCTATTTACCGTTATTTCGAACCAAATTTTTATTTTTAACGTGCATTTTTCTATTGCGTGGGGTTTACTTGTGCATTTTTCCCACATTTTGAACAATTTAAATACCAAAAAATTGAGTTGTGGTGACAAAACACACGCTTTAGTAGAATTTTTGCTAGTTAATATTTTTTGTGTTTTTGATCAATATTTGTCCATTTGAACGTCGCTTTGAACGATATGTACCAAAATCTAACTAAAATAATGATAAAATAGAGAATTTTACCACAAATGACATAAAATTGCATATCGTCATTTTGAACGATATGTACCAAAATCGTAACAAATTAATGGAAAAATAGAGAATTTTACCACAAATGGCATTAAATAACCAAATATTTAATTTTTCAGTTCAGTTTAATGTCATTTTGGGTGAAATTCTCTATTTTAACGACCTTTTGAACAATTTTAATATGAGCAAATTGAGTTGTGGTGATCAAATTAACTTTGGTAGAATTTTGGTATTAATTGTTTAAAATGACGTTTAAATGGACAAATAATAAATACAAACACAAAAAAAAATTAATAAGCCAAAATTACTACCAAAGCATGTGTTTTATCACCACAATTCAATTTTTTTATATTTCGATGGACCAATATGTGGGTAAAATGGACCATTTTACCCCGCGCAACATTTTATTGCACGTAAAAATTTAATATTTTGTTCGAAATAACGGTAAAACAGACAAGTTAAGTGTAAACTTGTCTATTTACCGTTATTTCGAAACAAATTTTAAATTTTACCGTTCATTTTTATATTGCGTGGGGTTTAATTGTGCATTTTATCCACATTTTGAACAATTTAAATATCAAAAAATTGATTTGAGGTGACAAAACACAGACCTTAGTAGTAATTTTTGCTTATAAATATTTTTTTTTTTGTTATTTCGAACCAAATTTTTAATTTTAAAGTGCAATTTAATGTCATTTGGGGTGAAATTCTCAATTAAACCGACATTTTAAACAATTTCAATATAAAACAATCGAGTTGTGGTGATAAAACACACTTTGGTAGAATTTTGGTATTAATTGTTCAAATGGACAAATAATGAATAAAAACACAAAAAAATATAAATTAGCAGAAATTTATACCAAAGCGTGTGTTTTATCATTCGAACTCAATTTTTTTATTTTTCAATTGTTGAAAATGTGGGTAAAATGGGCCATGTACCCCGCGCAACTAAAAAATGCACATCAAAATTCAATATTTTGTTTGAAAAAACGGTAAAACCGACAAGTTTGGTGTAAAATTGTGTACTTACCGTTATTTCGAAACAAATTTTAAATTTGTGCGTGCCTTTTCATATTGTGAGGGGTTTTATTGTGCATTTAACCAAAATTTGAACAATTTCAATATAAAAAAAATTGAATTGTGGTGACAAAACACACGCTGTGGTAGTAATTTTTGCTAAAAAATATTAATTTTTTGTGTTATTTTGTACCAAATATTTAATTTTTAAGTGCAATTTTATGTCATTTGGGCTAAAATTCTTCATTTCACCGACATTTTGAACCATTTTTTAATGAAACAATTGAGTTGTGGTGATAAAACACACTTTGGTAGAATTTTGGTATTAATTGTTCAAAATTACGTTCAAATGAACAAATAAAGAATAAAAACACAAACAAAATATAAATTAGCAAAACATATTACCCAAAGCGTGTGTTTTATCACCTCAACTCAATTTTTTTATATTTTTTTTGTCCAAAATGTGGGTATAATGGACCTATGAACCCCGCGCAACATAAAAATGCACGTAAAAATTTAATATTTTGTTCCACATAACTGTAAGCAGACAGGTTATGTGTAAACTAATGTATTTAAATTATTTCGAACCATATTTTAAATTTTGACGTGCATTTATTAATTGCATGGGTATAAATTGTGCATTTTTCACACATTTTGAACAATTTAAATACCAAAAAATTTATTTGAGGTGACAAAACATACGCTTTAGTAGTAATTTTTGCTAATTAATATTTTTTTTGTGTTTTTGATCATATTTTGTCCATTTGAACGTCATTTTGAACGATATGTACCAAAATCATAACAAAATAATGGGTAAATGAAGAATTTCACCCCAAATGACTTAGAACTGCACCTTTAATTAAATATTTAAATCGAGATAACGGTAAATTGACAAGATGACACCAAACTTGTCGTTTTAACCGTTATTTTGAACCAAATTTTTAATATTTAAGTTCAATTTAATGTCAGTTGGGGTGAACGTCTCCATTGAACCGACATTTTGAACAATTTAAATATGAAACAATTGAGTTGTGGTGATAAAATTAACTTTGGTAGAATTTTGGTATTAATTGTTCAAAATGACGTTCAAATCGACAAATAATGATTAAAAACACAAAAAAAATATATAAATTAGCAAAAATTACAACCAAAGCGTGTGTTTTATCACCACAACTCAATTTTTTTATATTTCAATTGTCCAAAATGTGGGTCAAATGGACTATTTACCCCGCGAAACAGTTATAACGGTAAAACAGACAAGTTTTGTGTAAATTTGTCTATTTTTTGTTATTTTGAACCAAATTTTAAATTTTTGCGTGCATTTTTATTATGCGTGGGGTTTAATTGTGCATTTTTCCCACATTTTGAACAATTGAAATATATAAGGATTGAATGGTGATGACAAAACACACGCTGTGAAAATAATTTTTGCTTATTAGTGTTTTTTTTTTGTGTTGTTTTGAACCAAGTATTTCATTTTTAAGTGCAATTTAGTGTCATTTGGGGTGAATATTCCCATTTAACCGACATTTTGAACAATTTCAATATAAAACAATTGAGTTGTGGTGACAAAACACACTTTGGTAGAATTTTGGTAATTATTGTTCAAAATAACGTCCAAATGGACAAATAATGAATAAAAACACAAAAAATATATAAATTAAGGAGTACAAATTGAAAATGCAGGATTTTTCTATTTTTGAACGTTTATTCTGAAAAAATGGTAACAACTGAATTATTCAAAGTATTGTCCATTGCTAGTCACAACTTTTTCCCATCTTTCTGGCAATTAACGGATACCGTCGCGAAAAATTTCGGCCGGCTTGGCTGCTTTCCAGTCATCGACCCATTTTTGAGCTTCTTCGTAAGAATGGAAGCGCTGGTCAGCTAGGACATGTGTCATCGATCGGAAAAGGTGGTAATCGGAAGGAGCAATGTCTGGGCTATACGGCGGGTGGGGTTAGACTTCCCATTTCAGCGTTTGTAGGTATTTTTTGACCGGCGCTGCAACATGTGGCCGAGCGTTGTCATGTTGCAAAATTACTTTGTCGTTTCTTTGCTCGTATTGTGGCCGTTTTTCTTTGAGTGCGCGGCTCAAACGCATCAATTGAGTTCGGTATAGTGCTCCTGTGATGGTTTTGTTCGATTTCAATAGCTCATAATACACCACACCTATCTGGTCCCACCAAATACAGAGCATGAGCTTGGCGCCGTGAATATTTGGTTTGGCCGTCGATGATGATGCATGGCCGGGGTGTATGTGAAACTGGATGAAAACTCTGGATTGTGTAATTTTGATTTATTTATATTTAAGTTATGTTGTATTTGTATTTTAAGTTTAGGAAGTAACAATTTGTTTTATTATTTAGATGTAAGAAACAATGTATTACAATATAATCTATTTGATGTTGTACTATCGCCAGTTTGATTGAGAAGAGAGTTTTTTATTTAGATTTTTGCAAATGACTTGCATTTGTAGGTTTCAAGTTCTCCGATAGTGTACTAAATTATACTTAAGCTATAATTATAGAAAATTATGTAAGTCAGTATCATGAGGTTATTCTATTCAACTATAGATGGCTTAATAATTAACCATTAACCAAATTTAATCAACTCATCATGATATTGAGCTACATGTACATGTAATGCATATACAAACACAGATTTTATCTGTCAATTGTTTACAAATAATAAGTGTTTGGTGATTATTGAATGGCTACAAATATTACAAGATAAGTATTGATATTTACAATGCAATGTTCTCTAAATAAATATTAATATGATTGATTTTGATTTTAGGTACTACATAATTACAATTATACAATTCAAAGGTAAGTAAACAAACTAGTTTAAAATTATTTACAAAGATTTAAATATGTTCTAATGTTATTGTTTTCTTTTAGATGTGTAGGAACAGTTTGCCTTCGACTTACGCGATATTTTAGTGTTAACTTATAATAAGATATTTAAAATGTATTTATTAGTTTTGTGTTAAATAAATGAGTTAATAAATATTATTCGTGTTATTATTGTCGTCGAATTCCCAAACATACTCCCGCGCCTTAACGAAATTTATTTTTTGATTAATTTAATTAATTTGATGGTAGTTCGTTTGATTTTATGTTTTGAGTGTTGTGACTGTAATGATTCGATTATTCCGGCATGGACACTTGTTGTTCTGACAAGAACCCATTGACTATAGGATACTTCTGTATCTTCTGTGAGAAGAACGATGTCACCGATTTTAAATTGTTCTGCATTAGACTTCCATTTGTTTAGTTGATGCAGTGACACCAGATAATAGCGATGCCATCTGTTCCAAAATCCTTGAAGCCGTTGCTGGATGTTTTGCCATTTCGACAATTTGTTTGATGATACTTGAGTTAAGCCCGGTTCCGGAATAACTGTCAATGCCTCTCCGATCAGAAAGTGAGCTGGTATGAGGATTTCTACATTGGCTGGATCGTCGTTTAATTTACATAACGGCCTCGAATTAAATAATGACTCAATCTGGATAGTCGTCGTTGTCATTTCCTCGAAAGTAAAATAAGGATTCGTCACACGTTTCGAAAGGTGCTTGAATGATAGAACGCACGTCTCCCATAATCTGCCAAAATGAGGAGCATGAAGTAGTTCGAAATAAAAATGAATGCCTTTCTGCAATAAAAAATCAGAAGTTATTCGATTATTTGTTTGAAATAATAATTGATGTTTGAGCTCTTTAAGGTCTCTGATGGCTACGATGAATTTGGCTCGATTATCACACCACATTTGTTCTATTATTCCACGACGTGATAAGAACCGTTTTAGTGCTACTAGAAATGATGTATCGAGTCCACTCGCTGCGTTCAAATAGACTGCCTTGACCACTAAACAGATGACTACTGCCACATACGCCTTATCAGCTGGAGTGTTTCTACGTTTCCTTGTTATGATGTGTAGTGGTGCAAGATAGTCTAACCCAACCTTGAAGAATGGTTGGCTTTGTGTACACTGCTGTGCTGGTAAGTTTCCCATTTCCTGCTGTGACTTGTGGCCTCGATGTCGAATGTATTCTATCCGTGAATTGATATAAATTGAAGATTCTTTTAATCTTCCTCTGACCCGTAAAACTCCTGTACCCATCATTTCAGCTGGAGTGATCATGCTCGTATGGTTTGTATTTTTGATTCTTTTTTCAGGACACTTTATGAATTTTAGTTCCATCTCTAACAATCGCTGCTGGGCTGCTTGAAACGAACTGCCTAATGGATGTCTAGAGTTCTCTTTAAGTGGCAGTCTTACGATGCATCGACCAGATGAATCCTTTGTGATTGTATCTTCAACATATTGTTCAGGCAACCTGCTCATTGAATTTTGCCCGATATGATGACCAACGTTTTCAACCTCCCAAAATTTTGTTGATAGTTGATGTAGCTCGTCGTTTGGTTGATTGTCCGTATTAGTGATATGATGGCCATTGACTGATGAGACTTCTTTGTTTTGGTTGTTATACGTTCCAGCGACTAACCATCCAAATTTGGATGATTGTAATATTGGAAATCCGTTTATGATTCGCTTTTCAGGATTCAATATCTGGAAAAATATATCTGCTCCCAGTAAGATATCGATCTGACTAGGTTTAAAAAATTGTGGATCTGCTAAGTTTAACCCCGTAATTTTATGTTTAACATGAATTGCTTCATTTGGTAGCATGTTTGTGATGTTACCGATGATATGAGCCTTTACAGCTAATTGATATTGGTTATCAATTCGTGAATGGATGGTCATATCGGTTTCTCCTCTAGTTTTGCCAGCTGATGATGATGCTAAGCCGTGTATCGAAATGGAACTTGATGTTCGCTTGAGGCCTAGGCGTTGTGCACATGACTCGGTCACAAGGGAAGTTTGTGAGCCTGAGTCCAAAAGCGCTCGAATTAGCTGACGTTCTCCGGTACTTGTTTCGACGTATACAATCGCAGTTGGTAGTACCGTTGATGGCGATGAATGAAATGAATGTAATACATAACTTGTTTTGTCTGGTTCTGTTACTTCTCTGCTGTACATATCCGGCATCGTCTGACTGCTTGAAGATCTATTAAGAGTAGCGCGATGACTTGATGTTTTATCTGGTTTCCGCTGTGCTTCTGGTCGACTCTGACTCGAATGTAATAATGTGTGACGACTTGATGTTTTGACTGGTTTCTGCTGTGCTGCTGGTAGACTCTGACTCGAATGTAATAATGTGTGATGACGGCATTGACAAATCATGCAAGTGAATTTTGAATAGCATTTTGTGCTTAAATGACCACCTTTTAAACAATTATGACAGAGATTATTTTTATTAATAAAATTTATACGAGTCTCAATATCGTCGTTCTTAAAAATTGGACATTTAAACAATGGATGTGACTGGTTGCACGCTAGACACTGTGATGGAGAGTTAGTGTTTGAAATAAATGTTTTTGCAGTAGGTCTTGAGGTGATCTTATTCGTTATATCACAAACTTCCAATGCATCGCATCTTCTATTTAGAAATTCTAAAAACTTTTCAAATTTTGGAAAGTTGTTACCGACGGATTCATGCGCCCACATTTGTTTTGATTCGCTGTCCACCTTTGTCAATAATATGTGTATAAGCCAAGGATCTCTTTCTTCTGCATTTGACCCCACTGCCCGGAGACCACGAATTATTTCATCAGCTGCTTCTGTAACACGACGTAATTCCTTGCCATTGGTTTGAGAACATGATTTTTGATCAAAAAATGATTGTATCAATGATGAGACTATAGGAATGAGTTTATTATAACGGCTACAGATTTTATCCCATGCTTCGGAGTAATTGTTTTGTGTAACTGGTATATGTCTTATTAGAGCAGCGGCTTCACCAGAAAGAAGTCCCTTTAGTATTTGTAGTTTATGTACTTCGGTGATGTTGTGGTTATCATGCACAGTAGTCGTGTATAAATCGTGAAATGAAGCCCAGTGCTTGTAATCTCCGGAAAACTGCTCGATTTGGATTTTTGGTAATCGCACGTGTTGAGACGTATTAACACCTTCGTAGAACGTCCTCTGCTGATCGATGAACTGTCCTAAGGTAGTGTTCAATTCCTGATTGTCCTTGACTCCACCATGAGTAGTAGCAGCTTTGGTTAGCAGTGCATGTGCCGTGTAATAAATATCATCTGTTTCGTTGGTGATTGGTTCATATTTTGGGTCTTCGCATAGTTGGTTTTCCAACTCGTTCACCGTTTGGTATCGAGACTCTAATGTTTCCAGTCTGACCTTTATATCTTCAACGGCTGTATTCTCATTGATCGATTCACTAAATTGCTTTATGTACAGCATTTGATTAAGCGCTCGATCACGCATTCGAATAACTCTATCGATCATCTTTTCACTAAGTCACTTTATCACTGATCACTTGTTGCACACGCGGTTTTGATTAGCTCGACGGCTATTAATTTTCACCCAAATTTCAGGTAATAAATAATTTTAATAAGTAAGATAATTTCTTAAATGTACTTATCTATTCTTGTGGGAAATTCCCGGGTTTCGGCACCAAAAAATGTATGTGAAACTGGATGAAAACTCTGGATTGTGTAATTTTGATTTATTTATATTTAAGTTATGTTGTATTTGTATTTTAAGTTTAGGAAGTAACAATTTGTTTTATTATTTAGATGTAAGAAACAATGTATTACAATATAATCTATTTGATGTTGTACTATCGCCAGTTTGATTGAGAAGAGAGTTTTTTATTTAGATTTTTGCAAATGACTTGCATTTGTAGGTTTCAAGTTCTCCGATAGTGTACTAAATTATACTTAAGCTATAATTATAGAAAATTATGTAAGTCAGTATCATGAGGTTATTCTATTCAACTATAGATGGCTTAATAATTAACCATTAACCAAATTTAATCAACTCATCATGATATTGAGCTACATGTACATGTAATGCATATACAAACACAGATTTTATCTGTCAATTGTTTACAAATAATAAGTGTTTGGTGATTATTGAATGGCTACAAATATTACAAGATAAGTATTGATATTTACAATGCAATGTTCTCTAAATAAATATTAATATGATTGATTTTGATTTTAGGTACTACATAATTACAATTATACAATTCAAAGGTAAGTAAACAAACTAGTTTAAAATTATTTACAAAGATTTAAATATGTTCTAATGTTATTGTTTTCTTTTAGATGTGTAGGAACAGTTTGCCTTCGACTTACGCGATATTTTAGTGTTAACTTATAATAAGATATTTAAAATGTATTTATTAGTTTTGTGTTAAATAAATGAGTTAATAAATATTATTCGTGTTATTATTGTCGTCGAATTCCCAAACACGGGGTAACCATATGATTTTTTGCAATTCGGGTTATCGTAATGGATCCACTTTTCATCACCAGTGACAATGCGATGCAAAAAACCCTTCCGTTTTTGCCGTTCGAGCAGCAGTTCGCATGCAAAAAAACGGCGCTCGACGTCTCTCGGCTTCAGCTCATACTGCACCCAATGTCCTTGCTTTTGGATCATTCCGAGGGCTTTTATACGATGGGAAATGGCTTGTTGTGTCACTTCTTATGAATCTGCGAGCTCTTGTTGAGTTTGACACGAGTCTTCATTGAGTATTGCCTCCAATTCAGCATTCTCGAACTTTTTCATTTGGCCCGGCCGCTCTTTGTCCTCAACGTCAAAATCACCACTTCTAAACCGCACAAACCATCTCTCGCACGTTGCAACCGATGGAACATGACTCAGATAAGTCTCGGAGAACAATCGATGTGCTTCAGCAGCACTTTTCTTCAAATTAAAGAAGTAAATTAAAACTTCCCGCAAATGCTGTTTTGTTGGCACGAAACTCGACATATTGAGAGCTCAAAAAAACTATGAATTTGACACTGCGACAAATTTACACATACCGAAAATTAAAGCTATAAGACGTAGCTTTGACATGAACATAGTCACAGTACTGCCTGATGCGTATAGCGTTAGTAACGCCATCTGTTATCAATCCCACATTTTCAATTTGTACTCAATTTGTAGTTGTAATAGCAGATTTTTAGTTGTAATTTGTAGTTGTAATAGCAGAAATTACTACCAAAGCGTCAAAATTTAATATTTTGTTCGAAATAACGGTAAATAAGACATTTTTTGTGTAAAATTGTCTATTTACCGTTATTTCAAACCAAATTTAAAATTTTTCGTGCATGTGTATATTGCGTGAGGTTAAATTGTGCAATTTACTCCAATTTTGAACAATTTCAATTTAAAAAAATTGAATTGTGGTGACAAAACACACGCTTTGGTAGTATGTTTTGCTTATTAATATTTATTTTTTGTGTTATTTTGTACCAAATATACAATTTTTCAGTGCAATTTAATGTCATTTGGGCTAAAATTCTCCGTTTGACCGACATTTTGAACAATTTTAAAATGAAACAATTGAGTTGTGGTGACAAAAGACACTTTGGTAGAATTTTGGTAATAATTGTTTCAAATGACGTTCAAATGGACAAATAATGAATAAAATCTCAAAAAAAATTTTAATTAGCAAAAATTACTACCAAAGCGTGTGTTTTATCACTACAACTCAATTTTTCTATATTTCGATTGTCCAAATTACTAATTCGTTCGAAATTACGGTTATAAAGACAAGTTTGGTGTTAACTTGTGTATTAACCGTTATTTCGAACCAAATTTTAAATTTTGACGTGCATTTTTATATTGCGTGGGGTTAAATTGCGCATTTTTCCCACATTTTGAACAATTTTAATATCAAAAAATTGATTTGAGGTGACAAAACACAGGCTTTAGTAGTAATTTTTGCTTAATAATATTTTTTTTGTGTTTTTGTTCATTCTTTGTCCATTTGAACGTCATTGTGAACGCAATGTACCAAAATCTTAACAAAATAATGAGTAAATGGAGTATTTCAAACCAAATGACATTAAATATCACCTTCAAATTAAATATTTTGATCGAAATTACGGTAAATAGACAAATTGACACAAAACTGGTCGTTTTTACCGTTATTTTGAACCAAATATTTAATTTTAAAGAGAAATTTAATGTCATTTGGGATGAAATTTTACATTTTACCGGCATTTTGAACAATTTTAATTAAAAACAATTGAGTTGTGATGATAAAATTAACTTTGGTAGAATTTTAGTAAAAATTATTCAAAATTACAATCAAATATGAATGACGTTAAAATTTTTATTCAATAATGAATAAAAAATAGAAAAAAAATAGAAATTAGCAAAAATTACTACTAAAGCGTTTGTTTAAGAACCACAACTCTATTTGTGTGTATTTCAATTGTTCAAAATTTGGAATAGATGGACAATATCACCCAACGCAATATTAAAATGCACGTAAAAATTTAATATTTTTTTTTCGAAATAACGGTAAAACTGACAAGTTTGGTGTAAACTTGTCTTTTTATCGTTATTTCGTACCAGATTTTTAATTTTTCGTGCATTTGTATATTGCGTGAGGTTTAATTGTGCATTTAACCCAAATTTTGAACAATTTCAATTTAAAAAATTGAAATGTGGTGATAAAAAACACGCTTTGGTTGTAATTTTTGCTAATTAATATTTATTTTTTGTGTTATTTTGTACCAAATATTTAATTTTTAAGTGCAATTTAATGTGCACTTAAAAATTAAATTGGGCTAAAATTCTCCATTTGACCGACATTTTGAACAATTTTTAAATAAAACAATTGAGTTGTGATGATAAAAAAACACACTTTGGTAGAATTTTGGTATTAAAAGTTTAAGATGACGTTCAAATGGACAAATAATGAATAAAAACCCCAAAAAAATACAATTAGCCAAAATTACTACCAAAGCGTAAGTTTTATCGCCACAACTCAATTTTTTTATATTTTGATTGTCCACAATGTGGGTAAAATGGACCATTTAACCCGCGCAACATAAAAATGCACGTAAAAATTTAATATTTGTTCGAAATAACGGTAAAACAGATAAGTTTTGTGAAAATTTGTCTATTTACCGTTATTTCGAACCAAATTTTAAATTTTTGCGTGCATTTATATTGCGTGGGGTTTAATTGTGCATTTTTACTACATTTTAACCAATTTTAATATAAAAAGATTGAATTGTGGTGACACACCACACGATTAAGTAGTAATTTTTGCTTATAAATATTTTTTTGTGTTATTTTGAACCAAATATTTCTTTTTTAAGCGAAATTTAATGTCATTGGGGATGAAAATTTCTATTAAACCGATATTTGAACAATTTTTATATGAAACAATTGAGATGTGGTGATAAAACACACTTTGTTATTATAGAATTTTGGTATTAATTATTCAAAATGACGTTCAAATGGACAAATGTTGAATAAAAACACTAAAAATTTATAAATTAGCAAAAATTACTACAAAAGCGTGTGTTTTATCACCACAACTCTATTTTTGTATATTTCTATTGTTCAGAATTTGGGTAAAATGGACAATAGAACCCCACGCAACATAAAAATGCACGTAAAAATTTAATACTTTGTTCGAAATAACGGTCAAACCGACAAGATTTGTGTTAACTTGTCTATTTACAGTTATTTTGAATCAAATTTTAAGTTTTTACGTGCATTTATATATTGCGTGAGGTTAAATTGTGCATTTTTATCACACTTTGAACAATTTAAATATCAAAAAATTTAGTTGTGGTGACAAAATCAACCTTTAAGTAGTAATTTTTTCTAATTAATATTTTTTTTTTGCTGTTGTTTATTATTGAACTATTGGAACGTCATTTTGAACGACATGTATCAAAATCTTAACAAAGAAATGGGTTAATGGAGAATAACATCCAAAATGACATTTTATTTTACCTAAAAATTTAATATTCTAATCGAAATAATGGTAAATGGACAAATAAACACAAACCTTGTCGTTTTAACTGTTATTTTAAACAAAATATTTAATTTTTAATTGCAATGAAATGTCATTTGGGGTGAAATTCTCTATTTTAACGACCTTTTGAACAATATTAATATGAAACAATTGAGTTGTGATGATAAAATTTACTTGGGTAGAATTTTGGTAATAATTGTTTAAAATGACGATCAAATATGAATGACGTTAAAATTTTTATTCAATTTTGAATAAATAATATAGAAAATATATAAATAAGCAAAAATTACTGTCAAAGCGTGTGTTTTATCACCACAACTCAATTTTTTATATTTCAATTGTCCAAAATAAGGGTAAAATGAACAATTTAACCCCGCAAAACATAAACATACAAGTAAAAATTTAATATTTTGTTCGAAATAACGGTTAAACAGACAAGTTATGTGTAAACTTGTATATTTACCGTTTTTTCGAACCAAATTTTAAATTTTTACGAGCATTTTTATATTGCGTGGGGTTAAATTGTGCATTCAACTCAAATTTTGAACCACATTAATATAAAAAGATTGATTTGTGGTGACAAAACACACGCTTTGATAGTATTTTTTGCAAATAAATATTTTTTTTTGTGTTATTTTGAACCAAATATTTAATTTTTTAGAGCAATTTTATGTCATTTGGGGTGAAATTCTCCATTTAACCGACATTTTGAACAATTTTAATATAAAACAATTGAGTTGGGATGATAAAACAAATTTTGGAAGAGTTTTGGTATTAATTGTTCAAAATGACGTTCAAATAGACAAATAATGAATAAAATTTAAAAAAAATATAAATAAGTAAAAATTACTATCAAAGCGTTTGTTTTATCACCAGAACTCAATTTTTTTATATTTCATTTGTCAAAAATAAGAGTTAAATGGACCCCACCCAACATAAAAACGCACGTCCAAATTTTATAGTTTGTTCGAAATAACGGTAAAACAGACATGTTTTGTGTAAACTTGTCTTTTAATCGTTATTAGAACTAAATTTTAAATTTTTATATTGCTGAGGGTAAAAATTTGCATTTTACCCACATGTTGAACCATTAAGATATAAAAAAATTGAATTGTGGTGACAAAACACACGCTTTTGTAGTAATTTTTCCTTATTAATATTTTTTTTTGTGTTATTTTGAACATAATATTTTACTTTTAAGTGCAATAAAATATTATTTGGGGAAAACTTCTCCATTTAACTGACATTTTGAACACTTTCAATATGAAACAATTGATAAAAAACAGGTTGTGGTGATAAAACACATTTTAGTAGAATTTTGGTAATAATTGTTAAAATGACGTTCAAATGAACAAGTTATTAATAAAAACACAAGAAAAATATTAATTAGCAAAAATTACTACCAAAGCGTGTATATTATGTTTAATATTTATCGCCACATCACAAATTTTTATATTTCAATTGTCCAAAATGTGGGTAAAATGAAACATTCAACCCCGCGAAACATAAAAATGCACGTAAAAATTTAATGTTATATTCTAAACAACGGTAAAACAGACGAGTTTTGTGTAAACTTGTGTATTAACCGTTAATTTGAACAAAATTTTAAAATTTTACGTGCTTTTTTATTTTGCGTGGGGTTAAATTGTGCATTTTACTCAAATTTTGAACAATTTTAATATGGAGAAATTGAATTGTGGTGACAAAACACACGCTTTGGTTGTAATTTTTGCTTATTTATAAATTTTAAATTTGTGTTATTTTGTTCCAAATATTTAATTCTTAAGTGCAATTTAATGTCATTTGGGCTGAAATTCTCCATTTAACCGACATTTTGAAAATTTTTAAAATAAAACAATTGAGTGGTGGTGATTAAACACACTTTAGTTTAATTATGGTAATAATTGTTCAAAATGATGCTTAAATGGACGAATTATGAAATCAAATACAAAAAAAATTTAAATTAGCAAAAATTACTACCAGAGCGTGTGTTTAATCACCACAACTCAATTTTTTTATATTTCAATTGTTCAAAATGTGGGTTAAATGGACAAGTTACCCCGCGCAACATTATAATGGACATTAAAATTTAATATTTTGTTCGGAATAACGTTAAAAACAGAAAAGTTTAGTGTAAAATTGTCTATTTACCGTTATTTCGAACCAAATTTTAAATTTTTACGTGCTTTTTTAATATTGCGTGGGGTTAAATTGTGCATCTTACTCACATTTTGAACTATTTAAATATCAAAAAATTGATTTGAGGTGACAAAACACACGCTTTGGTAGTATGTTTTGCTTTTATAATATTTTTTTTGTGTTATTTCGGACCTAATATTTAATTTTTTAATGCAATTTAATGTCATTTGGGCTGAAATTCTCCATTAAACCGACATTTGGAACAATACCAATATGTAATATTTTAATTGTGGTGATAAAACACACTTTGGTAGAATTTTGGAAATTTTTGTTCAAAATGACGATCAAATGGACAAATAATGAATTAAAACATAACCAAAAATATAAATTAGCAAAAATTACTACCAAAGCGTGTGTTTAATCACCACAATTCTCTTTCTGTTTATTCCAATTAACGATAAATAGACAAGTTAATACAAAACTGATCTGTTTAACCGCTATTTCGAACAAAATATTAAATTTTTACGTGCATTTTCATATTGCGTGGGGTTATTTTGTCCATTAAACCCACATTTTGAACAATTTTTATATAAAAAAATTGAATTAAGGTGACAAAACACACGCTTTGGTAGAAATTTTTGCTTATGATTATTTTTTTGGTGTTTTTCTGAACTAAATATTTAATTTTTAAGTGAAATTTAATGTCATTTGGGCTAAAATTCTCCATTTGACCGACATTTTGAACAATTTCAATATGAAAAAATTGAGTTGTTCTGATAAAACACACTTTGGTAGAATTTTGGTATTAATTGTTCAAAATGACGTTCAAATGGACAAATAATGAATAAAAACACAAAAAAAATATAATTAGCAAAAATAACTACCAAAGCGTGTAATTAATCACCACAACTCAATTTTTTTATATTTCAATTGTTCAAAATGTGGGTAAAATGGGCCATTCAACCCCCTGAAACATAAAAATGCAGGTTAAAATTTAATATTTTGTTCGACATAACGGTAAAACCGACAAGTTTTGTGTAAACTTGTCTATTTACCGTTATTTTGAACCAAGTTTTAAATGTTTACGTTCATTTTTATACTTCGTGGGGTAAAATTGTGCATTTCACCCACATATTGAACAAATTAAATATCAAAAAATTGAGTTTAGGTAACAAAACCCACGCTTTAGTAGTAATTTTTGCAAATTAAATTTTTTTTTGTGTGTTTGTTCATTATTTGTCCATTTGAACGTCATTTTGAAAGACATGTACCAAAATCTTAACAAAATAATGGGAAAATGGAGTATTCAGACACAAGTTAAATAAAATGGCACCTAAAATTAAAATATTTTAATCGAAATAACGGTAAAAAGGCAAGTTGACACAAAACTTGTAATTTTTTCCGTTATTTTGAAATAAATATTTAATTTTTAAGTGCAAGTTTATGTCATTTGGGGTGAAATACTCCATTTCACCGACACTTTGAACAATTTAAATATGAAACAATTGAGTTGTGGTGATAAAATAAAATTTGGTAGAATTTTGGTTTTAATTGTTCAAAATGACGTTCAAATATGAATGACGTTCAAATTTTTATTCAATAATGAATAGAAAATACAGAAAATAAATAAATTAGCCAAAATAACTAGCAAGGCGTGTATTTTATCACCACAGCTCGCTTTTTGTATGTTCCAATTGTTCAAAATTTGGGTAAAATGGGCAATATTACCCCACGCAACATAAAAGGTTTTGAAACATATCGTTCAACATAACGATCGAATGAACAAATTATGAACAAAAACACAAAAAAATATTACAACCGAAGCGTGTGTTATGTCACAACAACTTAATTTTTTAAGTTGTTGTGACATAACACACAAATTTAATCAAAATGTGGGTAAAATGCACAAATTAGCCCCACGCAATATAAAACTGCATGGTAAAATTTTAAATTTGGTTGGAAAGAACGGTTAATAGACAATTTTACACAAAATTTGTCTGTTTTACCGTTGTTTCGATCAAAATATTTAATTTTGACGTGCATTTATATGTTTAGTTTTTTTGAGTTATTATTCATTATTTGTCCATTTGAACGTTTTTTTGAACAATTAATACCAAAATTCTATCAAAGTGTTATTTATCACCACAACTCAATTTTTTCATATTAAAATTGTTCAAAATGTCGGTTAAATGGAGAATTTTAGCCTGAATGACATTAAATTGCGCTTAAAAATTAAATTTTTGGTTCAAAATAACACAGAAAATAAATATAATTAAGCAAAAATTTCTACCAAAACGTGTGTTTTGTCATCACAATTCAGTTTTTTGTTATTTAAATTGTTCAAAATTTGGGTATAATGCACAATTGAACCCCGCGCAATATCAAAATGCACGTTAAAATTTGATACTTGGTTCGAAGTAACGGGAAATAGACAAGTTTAAACAAAGCTTAGCTGTTTTTCCGTTATTTCGAACAAAATATTAAATTTTTACGTGCATTTCGATGTTGCGTTGGGTTAAATTATGCATTTTACCCCCATTTTGGACAATTGAAATATGAAAAAAATTGAGTTGTGGTGATAAAACACAAGATTTGGAAGTATTTTTTGCTAATTTATATTTTTTTTTGTGTTTTTATTCATTATTTGAATCAAGTGTGTTTTATCACCACATATCAATTTTTTCATATTGAAATTGTTCAAAATGTCAGTTAAATGGAGAATTTCACCCCAAATGACATTAAATGGCCCTTAAAAATTAAATATTTGGTTCAAAATAATACAAAAAAAATATAAATTAGCAAAAATTACTACCAAACCGTGTGTTTTGTCCCCACAATTCCATTTTTTTTATATTTAAATTGTTCAAAACGTCGGTTAAATGCACAAAAAAACCTCATGCAATATTAAAATGAACTTATTAATATTAAAATTTGGAAGAAAAAACGATAAATAGACCAGTTAACACAAAACTTGTCTGTTTTTCCGTTATTTCGAACAAAAAATTTAATTTTTACGTGCATTTTAATGTTGCGTGGGGTTATGTTGTCCATTTTACCCAAATTTTGAACAATTGGAATATTCGAAAATAGTGCTGTTGTGATTAATCACACGCTCTGGTAGTAGTTTTTGCTAATTTATATATTTTTTATAGTTTTTATTCATTATTTGTCCATTTGAACGTCATTTTGAACAATAAATACCAAAAATTTTACCACAGTTAATTTTATCACCACAACTCAATTGTTTCATATATAAATTGTTAAAAATGTCGGTTAAATGGAGAATTTCACCCAAATGACATTATTTTCTACTTAAAAATTAAAAATTTGGTTCAAAATAACGGTAAAAACAACAATTGTGGTGTTAACTTGTCTTATAACCGTTATTTCGATTTAAATATTAAATTAACAGGTGCAATTTTATGTCATTTAGAGTGACATTCTCCATTTACCCATTATTTTGTTACGACTTTGGTACATCGTTCAAAATGACGTTCAAATGGACAAATAATGAACAAAAACACAAAAAAAAATATTAATTAGCAACAATTACTACCAAAGCGTTTGTTTTGTCTCATCAAATCAATTTTTCGATAACTAAATTGTTCAAATGTGAGTAAAATGCACAATTCAACCCCGAAATTTAAAATGTTTAAATTTTACGTGCATTTTGATGTTGCGAGGGTTTTAATGGTCCATTTCACATACCTTTTGGACAATTGAAATATAAATAAATTGAGTTATGGTGATAAAACATACGCTTTGTTAGTCATTTTTATTGAAAAAAATATTAATAAGCAAAAATGACTACCAAAGCTTGTGTTTTGTCACCACAACTCAATTTTTCGATATTTATATTGTTCGAAATGTAGGTAAAATGCACAATTAAACCCCACGCAATATAAATATAGACGTAAAAATTTAAAATTTGGTTAAAAATAACGGTAAATAGACAAGTTTTAAAAAACTGGTCTGGTTTACTGTTATTTTAAAGAAAATATCAAAATTTGACGTGCATTTTTATGTTGCGTGGGGTTTAATGGTCCATTTTACTCAAATTTGGGACAATTGAAATATAAAACGATTGAGTTGTGGTGATAAAACACACGCTTTGGTAGTAATTTTTCCTCATTTATATTTTTTTATGTATTATTTCATTATTTGTCCACTCGAACGTCAATTTGAACAATAGTTACCAAAATTCTACCAAAGTGTGTTTTATCACCACAAATCAATTGTTTCACATTGAGATTGTTCAAAATGACGGTTAAATGGAGAATTTCACCCCAAATGACAATAAATCGCAATTAAAAATTAAATACTTGGTTCAAAATAACACAAAAATAAATATTAATAACCAAAAATTACAACCAAAACGTGTGTTTTTTCACCACAATTCAATTTTTTTATATATATCAATTGTTCAAAATGTGGGTAAAATGAACAATTTAACCCCAAGCAATCTAAAAATGCACGTTTAAATTCCAAAATTTGTTCGAAATAACGGTAAATAGACAAGTTTTCCCAAAACTTGTCTTTTTCACCGTCATTTCGAACAAAATATTAAATTTAACGTGCATTTTAAGGTTGCTCGGAGTTAAATGGTCCATTAAACCAAATTTATTGAGTTTTTTTATGTTTATTAATGTTCAAATTTAACGAATTGTCGCCACAATTTAATTTTTGGATATTTAAATTGTTCAAAATGTAGGTTAAATGCACAATTACACCCCGCGAAATTTTAAATGGATAATACAATTTTAAATTTTGGTTCTATATAACGGTTAATAGACAAGTTTTAACAAGACTTGTCTATTTTACCGTGATTTCGAACCAAACATTAAAATTTTACGTGCATTTTTATATTGCGTTGTGTTATTTGGTCCATTTTATCCAAATTTTGGATCAATTGGAATATACATAAATAGATTTGTGATGATAAAACACACGCTTTGGTAGTAATTATAGCTAATTTATATTATTTTTGTATTTTTATTCCTTATTTGTTCACTGACGTTCATTTTTAACAATTTATACCAAAACTCTTCCAAAGTATGTTTTATCACCACAACTCAATTGTTTCATATTTAAATGATTCAAAATGTCGGTTAAATGTAGAATTTCACCCAAAATGACATTCAATTGCACTTAAAAATAAAATATTTGGTTCGAAATAACACAAAAAAAATATTAATAAGCAAAAACAACTACCAAAGCGTGTGTTTGGTCACCACAATTCAATTTTTCTATATTTTAATTGTCCAAAATGTGGGTAAAATGCACAATTTTACCCCACGCAATAAGAAAATGCACGTAAAAATTTAAAAAAAATTCCGAAATAACGGTTAATAGACAAGTTTAAACAAAACTTGTCTATTTTACCGTTATTTCGAACTAAACATTAAATTTAATAGTGCCGTGTTATAGTGCGTGGGGCTGTCCATTTAACGCAAATTTTGGACAATTGAAATATAAAAAAAATAGATTTGTGTTGATTAATCACACGCTTTGGTAGTAATTTTGCTAATTTATTTTATTTTTGTATTTTGATTCATTATTTGTCCATTTGAACTTCATTTTTTACAATTAATACCAAAATTCCACCAAAGTTTATTTTATCACCACAACTCAATTGTTTCATATTTATATTGTTCAAAATGTCGGTTTAATGGAGAACTTCACCCCAAATGAACTTAAATTACACTTAAAAACTAAATATTTGGTTCAAAACACTCGATAAAACGACAAGTTTTTTGTCAACTTGTTTATTTACCGTTATTTCGATTAGAATATTTAACTTTATGTTGCAATTTTATGTCATTTTTGGTGAAATTCTCCATTTATTCATTATTTTGTTAAGATTTTGGTATATGTCGTTCAAAATGACGTTCACATGGACAAATTTTGAACAAAAACACTAAAAAAAATCTTAATTAGCAATTATTAATACTTAGGCGTGTGTTGTGTCACCACAACTCAATTTTTTAATATTAAAATAGTTCAAAATGAGGGTTAAAAGCATAATTTAACCCCACGCAATATAAAAATGCACATAAATTTTTAAATTTGGTTCGAAATAATGAACAATTGACAAGTTTACATAAAACTTGTCAGTTTTACCGTTATTTCGAACAAGATATTAAATTTTTTCGTGAATTTTTATGTTTCGCGGGATTGAATGGTCCATTTTACCCACATTTTGGACAACTGAAATATAAAACAATTGAGTTGTGGTGATAAAACACACGCTTTGGTAGTAATTTTTGCTAATTTATATTTATTTTTTTGTATTTTTATTCACTATTTGTCCATTTTAATCTCATTTTGAACAATTCATACCAAAATTCTACCGAAGGGAGTTTTATCACCACAACTCAATTGTTGCATATTGAAATTGTTCAAAATGTCAGTAAAATGGAGAATTTCACTTAAAACGACATAAAATTGCACTTAAAAATTAAATATTTGGTTAAAAGTAACACAAAAAAAATATTAATAAGCACAAACTACTACCAAAGCGTGTGTTTTTTCACCACAATTCAATTTTTATATATTTTAATTCTCCAAAATGTGGGTAAAATGCACAATTTAACCCCACGCATTATGAAAATGCACTTAAAAAGTTAAGTTAAGTTGATGTGGCCGCTTTCGCACACTTAGATTCAATTTGATCCGTTGTGATACCACTCTATACGGCTATAGGTCCGAGTCTTTCCGTAGAGCCATCTGCGCATTGCATAGCTCTATGTTAGTCCTATAGTACTGACATGGAAGATGGATGGGCCCAAGGGTTCTAAACACGACATAGGATCCAGATTATGTTTATTTTTCACCACCGATCGCATCGCCAAAACGATCGAAGGTTAAAAATCCATTTTGCATTCTGCCTCGAATCGGATTCGAATGAAGAACCTCCCGCTCAAACTGCAGCAAATTAAACCACTGCGCCACCTGGGCGGTTAAAAAAAACAAAAAAAAAATTCACGTAAAAATTTTAAAAAAAAAATCGAAATAACGGTTAATAGGCAAGTTAACACAAAACTTGTCTATTTTACCGTTATTTCGAACAAAACATTAAAATTTTACGTTCATTTTTATGTTGCGTAGGGTTAAATTGTCCATTTTACTCAAATTTTGAACAATTGGAATATAAAAAAATCGAGTTGTGGTGATAAAACACACGCTTTCACGCTTTGGTAGTAATTTTGGCTAATTTATATTTTTTTTATGTTTTTATTCACAATTTGTCCATTTGAACGTCATTTTGAACAATAAATACCAAAATTCTACCGAAGTGTGTTTTATCACCACAACTCAATTGTTTCATATTGAAATTGTTCAAACTGTCGGTTAAATGAAGAATTTTACCCCAAATGACATTAAATTGCACTTAAAAATTAAGAATTTGGTTCAAAATAACACAAAAAAAATATTATTTAGCATCAATTACTACCAAAGCGTGTGTTTGGTGCCGACAGTTCAGTTTTTTTATATTTTTATTGTTCAAAATGTGGGTAAAATGGACAATTGAACCCCACACAACATGAAAATGAACTTAAAAGATTAATATTCTGTTCAAAATAACGGTAAAACCGACAAGTTTTGTATTAACTTGTCTTTTTATCGTTATTTCGAATATACAAAAATAAAGTTGTGGTGATGAAACACACGCTTTGGTAGTAACTATTGCTAATTTATACATTTTTTGTATTTTTAATTCATTATTTGTCCATTTGAACTTCATTTTGATTAATAAATACCAAAATTCTACCAAAAATAATTTTACCATCACAACTCAATTGTTGAATATTTAAATTGTCCAAAATGTCGGTTTTATAGAGAATTTCATCCCAAATGACATTAAATTGCGTTTGAAAATTAAATATTTGTTTCAATATAACGGTTTTAAAAACAAGTTTTGTGTGAACTTGTCTATTTACCGTTATTTCGATAAAAAAATTTAATTTTTAGGTGCAATTTAATGTCATTTGGGGTGAAATTCTCCATTTCCCATTATTTTGTAGAGATTTTGGTACATATCGCTCAAAATGACGTTAAAATGGACAAATAATGAACAAACACACAAAAAAAATATTTATTAGCAAAAATTACTGCCAAAGCGTGTGTTTTGTCACATCAACTCAATTTTTCGATATTTAAATTGTTTAAATTAAGGTAAAATGCAGAGTTTAACTCCACGCAATATAAAAATGCACGTAACAATTTATAATTTGGTTCGAAATAACGATAAATAGACAAGTTTACACTGAACTTGTCTGGTTTACTTTTATTTCGTACAAAATATCAAATTAAATCGTCCATTTTAATGTTGCGCGGGATTAAATGGTCCATTTTACCCACATTTCGGACAATTGAAATATAAAATAATTGAGTTGTGTAGAGAAAACATACGCTTTGGTAGCAATTTTTGCTAATTTATATTTTTTTCGTGTTTTTATTCATTATTTTGAACAATAAATACCAAAATTCTACCAAAGTGTGTTTTATCGACACAACTCAATTGTTTCATATTAAAATTGTTCAAAATGTCGGTTTAATGGAGAATATCAGCCCAAATGACATTAAATTGCACTTAAAAATTAAATATTTGATACAAAATAACACAAAAATAATTATAAATAAGCAAAAAATACTACCATAGCAGGTGTTTTGTCACCACAACTCAATTTTTTTAAATTAAAATGGTTCAAAATTTGGGTTAACTGCACAATTAAACCCCACGCAATATATAAATGCACGTAACAATTTATTAGTTTGTTCGAAAAAACGGTTAATAGACCAGTAAACACAAATCTTGTCTGTTTTACCGTTATTTCGAAAAAAATATTAAATTTTTACGTGCATTTTTACGTTGCGCGGGGTTGAATGGTCCATTTTACCCACATTTTGGACAATTGAAATATCAAAATTTGAGTTGTGGTGATAAAACACACGCTTTGGTAGTCATTTTTGCTAATTTATATAATTTTTGTATTATTTATGCATAATTTGTCCATTTGAACGTCATTTTGAACAATCAATACCAAAATTCTACCGAAATGTGTATAATCAGCACAATTCAATTTTTGCATATTTAAATTGTTCAAAATGTCGAAAAAATGGAGAATTTTACACAAAATGATATAAAATTGCACATAAAAATTAAATAGTTGGTTCAAAGTAACACAATAGAAATATTTATAAGCAAAAACTACTACCAAAGCGTGTATTTTGTCACCACAATTCAATTTTTTTAAATTAAAATTGTCCAAAATGTGGGTTAAATGCACAATTTAACCCCTCGCATTATGAAAATGCACGTCAAAATTTAAAAAAAAAATCGAAATAACGGTAAATCGACAAGTTTATTAAAATTTGTCTATTTAACCGTGATTTTGAACAAAACATTAAAATTTTACGTTCATTTTGATGTTGCGTGGGGTTATATAGTCCATTCTACCTGTGGAGGTCTACTTTGGTTCACAAGGTCAACTTTGGTTCACAAAGTAAAAATTGTGAATTAAAAAAAAATATAATAATAATAAAAATAAAAAAGGTACTTGCATGGAAAATTCACATGATAAACTGTTGAAATAAGTTAATTAGTTATCATGTTGGTAGAGAGAGTTTCCGGTTTTGATTTCTTATTAAGAGTTTTTTTTATGGGATTGGATTTGAAAAAAAAAGAAGAACGGGAGTGTAAAATTGGATTTGCAATCCAATTTAACACTCCCGTTCTTCTTATTTTTTTCTTGTTTTTTGATTCAAAATAAAACCAAAAAGAAAGAAAAGAAAAAAATTTAACGAGGTGCCGAACGGAAAAAAAAGTTTAGCAACGTTGACCAGAGAAGGGACTTGGTTTGGAGATGAATTTTAGTGGATATGGATATGAATGATAAAACCAATCAATCAAGAAAAGAATCAAATAAATATTTACTTGTAAATTTAGAGAGATAACTACCTATCTAAATTATTTATCGCGGAGTTGGAGTTGCAATACGACGCTAACACGTGGTATGTTGAATAATCCTGAACATAATCTCGGGGATCCAGAGAATTCGAGTAAGAATCACCACTACCTTTTCCACACAAATTATATACTGGTGGGAAGTTTCACGGACAACATATTTTTTTTTCCAAAACAAAAATGTAAACGGAAAAATGTGAAGACACAGTGCTTCCCTGTTTCTTCTGGTGTTGTGAAAATTAATTTATTTTATTCACAAAAAGAATTTTTGAAAGTTCATTTAGTTTAAGTTTTCCAATTTGATATAGTTAAAGTTTTCTTACTTTCAACTAAATTTAGAAGTGTAAAATGGTTAAAGAAAAGTTGACATATATTGGTTATTTTTTTTGTAAATCTTCCTCTTTATTTAATTACCAATAATTGGAGGGTATCAAAGGGTTATTGGTGATTGCAATATAAATATTACAAGAGTGAAAAGATTTTCGTTGGGGTGTGGTTTTTTTATAGTTTCGACGAAGCGCTTCATCGGAGAACTAACAGATTTTTAAAAGGAACAAATTTTTGATTAACTTTATGTATAAAAACAAAATTTTGAATTGTTCTTGGAAATATTTATATGGGGAGACATTTTGTATTTTGGTAAGAGTATTATATTATTTGGTCAGTAAAATAAGTGATGAATTATTATTATTTTGTGGTGATAAATGAAAGGTTGATAAACACCAGAATTTTTGTCTTGTAGAATTAAATTGTCTTATTACTTAATATTAACATGTTTTCTTCCTATATTTTTAGATTTTGTCTATTTTCTTTATTATATATTATGTTCAAAATTAATTAAAGTTTTTTTTAATTTATAATAAATAAATCAAAATTTTTTTTTGGAATTTAAAGAAAAGTAAAATTAGTTATTGACTCAATTTATCTTAATTTATTTTTGCTATTTACATTTCCTAAAATAAAAGATTTTGCAGATGGTTCAACTAATGTGTATAACTGAAAGTGTTTATGGATCACCTAAATCAAAACGCTACAAACCCGAATTTTGAACAATAGGAATATCAAAAAATTGAGTTGTGGTGATAAAATACACGCTTTGGTAGTAATTTTTGCTAATATATATTTTTTGTGGTTTTTATTCATTATTTGTCCATTTGAACGTCATTTGAACAATTAATACCAAATTTCTACCAAAGTGTGTTTTATCACCACAACTCAATTGTTGCATATTGAAATTTTTCAAAATGTCGGTTAAATGGAGAATTTCTCCCCAAATGACATTAAATTGCACTTAAAAATTAAATATTTGGTTCAAAGTTACCCAAAAAAAAATATAATTAATTAACAATTACTACTAAAGCGCGTGTTTGGTCACCACAATTCAATTTTGATATATTAAAATTGTTCAAAATGTGGATAATGTAAAAAAAAAATTACCCCATGCAACATGAAAATGAACGTAAAAAATAATAATTTGTTAGAAATAATGGAAAACAGACAAGTTTTGTAGTAACTTGTCTATTTATTGTTAATTGGAATATACAAAAATTGAGTTGTGGTGATAAAACACACGCAGTGGTGATAATTTTTGCTAATTTTTATATTTTTTGTATTTTTAATTCATTATTTGTCCATTTGAACTTCATTTTGAACAATAAATACCAAAATTCTAACAAAGTTAATTTTATCACCATAACTCAATTGTTTCATATTTAAATTCTTCAAAATGTCGGTTAAATGGAAATTTTTACCGTTTAAACGACAAATTTGGTGTCAACTTGTCCATTTACCGTTATTTTGATTAGAATATTTAACGTTAAAGTTCAATTTTATGTCATTTTGGTTGAAATTCTTCATTTTCCCATTATTTTGTTAAGTTTTTGATACATGTCGTTCAAAATGACGTTCAAATGGACAAATTTTGAACAATAACACAAAAAAAATATTAATTAGCAAAAATTACTACTAAAGCGTGTGTTTTGTCACCACAACTCAATTTTTTGATATTTAAATAGTTCAAAATGTGGGTAAAATGCACAATTCAACCCCACGCAATATAAAAATGGACGTAAAAATTTAAAATTTGGTTCAAAATAACGGTAAATAGACAAGTTATTACAAGTCTTGTCAGTTTAACCGTTACTTTGAAAAAAATATAAAATTTTTACGTGCATTTTTATGTTTCGCGGGGTTAAATGGTCCATTTTGCCCACATTTTGGACAATTGAAATATAAGATAATTGAGTTGTGTTGATAAAACACACGCTTCGGTAGTAATTTTTGCTAATTTATATTTTTTTTTTTTTGTGTATTTTTAATTCATTATTTGTTCATTGCAACTTCTATTTAAACAATATATACCAAAATTCAACCACATTTTATTTAATCACCACCACTCAATTGTTTCATATTGATATTGTTCAAAATGTCGGTTAAATGGAGAATTTCATCCCAAATGACATTTAATTGAGTTTGAAAATAAAATATTTGGTTCAAAATAACCGTTGAAACATAAAGTTTTGTGTGAACTTGTCTATTCACAATTTTAAATTTTTAGGTGCAATTTAATGTCATTTAGGGTAAAATTCTCCATTTACCCATTATTTTGTAGAGATTTTGGTACATTTCGTTCAAAATGACGTTCAAATGGACAAAAAATGAACAAAAACACCAAAAAATATTATTAAGCAAAAATAACTACCAAAGCATGTATTTTGTCACCACAATTAAATTTTTTATACTAAAATTGTTCAGAATGTGGGTCAAATGCAAATTTTTTCCCAACGCTAAATAAAAATGCACGTTAATATTTAAAATTTGTTTCGAAATAACGATAAATAGAAATGTTTTAGAAAACTTGTCTGTTTCACCGTTATTTCGAACAAAATAGTAGATTTTACGTGCAATTTTATGTTGTGCGCGGTAAAATGGTCCATTTTACTCCCAATTTGAACAATTGAAATATAAAAAAATTGTGTTGTGATGATAAAACACACGCTTTGGTAGTAATTATTGCTTATTTATATTTGTTTTGTGTTTTAATTCCTTATTTGTCCATTTGAACGTAATTTTTAACAATTTATACCAAAATTCTACCAAAGTGTGTTTAATCACCACATCCCACTTTTTCATATTGAAATTGTTCAATATGTCAATTTAATGGAGAATTTCAGCCCAAATGACATAAAATTGCACTTAAAAAATAAATATTTGGTTCAAAATAACACAAAAAAAATATTTTTTAGCAAAACTTACTACCAAAGCGTGTGTTTTGTCACCACAATTCAATTTTTATATGTAAATTGTTCAAATGTGGGGTTAATGCACAATTAAACCACACACAATATTAAAAAGCACGTAACAACTAAAATTTTTCATCGGAATAACGGAAAATAGTCAAGTTTACACAAAACTTGTTTAATTTAACGTTATTTCGAATAAAATATTAAATTTTAACGTGCATTTTTATGTTGCGTGGGGTTCTATTGTCCATTTTTACCAAATTTAAACAATTTTAGTTTACAAAAAAAGATTTGTGGTGACAAAACACAAGCTCTGGTAGTATTTTTTGCTTATTAATATATTTTTTGTGTATTTTTTCATTATTTGTCCATTTGAACGTCATTTTGAACAATAATACCAAAATTCTACCAAAATGTGTTTTATCACCACAACTCAACTGTTCAAAATGTCGGTTTAATGGAGAATTTTAGCCCAAAATGAAATGAAATTGCACTTAAAAATTAAATATATGGTTCAAAATTACACAATAAAAATATTAATAAGAAAAAATTACTACCAAAGCGTGTGTTTTGTCACCACAATTCAATTTTATAGAATTTGAATTTTTCAAAATGTGGGTTTAATTCACAATTAAACCCCACGCAACATGAAATTTCACGTAAAATGTAAAAATTTTGTTCAAAATAACGGCAAATAGACAAATTTAAATTAAAATTATCTATTATACCGTTATTTTGAACAAAATATTAAATTTTTAGGTGCATTTTATGTTGCGTGGGGTTGAATTGTCCATTTTGAACAATTTTGAACAATTGGAATATACAAAATAGATTTGTGGTGATAAAACACATGCTGTGGTAGTAATTTTTGCTAGTTTATATTTTGTTCTTAAATTACATGAATCGCCATAACTCAATTGTTTCATATTTAAAATTTTCAAAATGTCGGTTAAATGGAGAATTTACCCCAAATGACATTAGATTGCACTTAAAAATTAAAAATTTGGTTCAAAATAACGGTTTAAAACGACACGTTTTGTGTCATCTTGTCTATTTGCCGTTATTTCGATTAAAATAATTAATTTTTACGTGCAATTTTACGTCAATTGGGGTGAAATTCTCCATTCACCCATTATTTTGTTAAGATTTTGGTACATATCGTTCAAAATGACGTTCAAATGGACAAATTTTGAACAATAACACAAAAAGAATATTACTTAGCAAAAATTACTACTAAAGCGTGTGTTTTGTCACCACAACTCAATTTTTTGATATTTAAATAGTTCAAAATGTGGGTAAAATGCAAAACTTAACCCCACTCAATATAAAAATGGACGTAAAAATTTCAAATTTTGTTCAAAATAACGGTAAATAGACAAATTAATACAAGACTTGTCAGTTTAACCGTAACTTTGAAAAAAATTAAAATTTTTACGTGCATTTTTATGTTTCGCGGGGTGAAATGGTCCATTTTGCCCATATTTTGGACAATTTAAATATAAGAAAATTGAGTTGTGGTGATAAAACACACACTTTGATAGTAATTTTTGCAAATTTATATTTTGTTTGTATTTTTATTCACAATTTGTCCATTTTAACATCATTGTGAACCAGTAATACCAAAATTTTTCCAAAGTTAATTTGATCACCACGCTCCATTGTTTCATATTAAAAACTGTTCAAATTGTCGGTAAAACTGAGAGTTTCACCCCAAATGACATAAAATTGACCAGTTTTGTGTCAACTTGTCATTTTCCGTTATTTCGATTAGAATATTTAATTTTTAGGTGCAATTTTATGTCATTTGGGGTGAAATTCTCCATTTACCCATTATTTTGTAGAGATTTTGGTACATATCGTTCAAAATGACTCTTTAATGGACAAAAAATGACCAAAACCACAAAAAAATATTATTAAGCAAAAACGACTACCAAAGCGTGTATTTTGTCACCACAATTAAATTTTTTATATTTAAATTGTTCAGAATGTGGGTAAAATGCTAATTTTTACCCAACGCTATATAAAAATGCACGTAAATATTTAAAATTTGGTTCGAAATAACGGTTAATAGACAAGTATACACAAAACTTGTCTGTTTCACCTGTATTTCGAACAAAATATTAATTTTTAACGTGCATACTGATGTTGCGCGGGGATAAAGGGTTTATTTTACCCACAGTTTGGACAATTTATTTTTGGTAGTAATTTTTGCTAATTTATATTTTTTTGTGTTCCTATTCATTATTTGTCCATTTGAACGTCATACTGAACAATTAATACCAAAATTCTACCAAAGTGGGTTTTAACACCACAACTCAATTGTTCATATTAAAATTGTACAAAATGTCGGTTTAATGGAGAATTTTAGCCCAAATAACATTAAATTGTCCTTAAAAATTAAATATTTGGTTCAATTAACACAAAAAATATTAATAAGCAAAAATTACTAGCAAAGCGTGTGTTTTGTCTCTACAACTCAACTTTTTTACATTTAAATTGTTCAAAATGAAGATAAAATGTACAATAAGACCCGACGCAACATAAAAATGCATTTAAAAAATTAATAATTTTTCGAAATAACGAAATGTGTGTTAAATGCACAATTTAACCCTATGCATTATAAAAATGCACATAAAAATTTAAAATTTGGTTCGAAATAATGGTTAATAAACAAGTTAACACAAAACTTATTTGTGTTACCGTTATTTCGAACAAAATATCAAATTTTTACGTGCATTTTTATGTTTCGCGGGGTTTAATGGTCCATTTTACTCATATTTTGGACAATTGAAATATAAAAGTGGAGTGGTGTCGATAAAACACACGTTTTGGTAGTAATTTATGCTAATAAATATTTTTTTTTTGTTTTTTTTCATTATTTTTATCCATTTGAACGTTATTTTGAACAATTAAAACTTAAACTCTACAAAATGTGTTTTATCACCACAACTCAATTAATCATATTAAAATTGTTCAAAATGTCGGTTAGATGGAAAATTTTAGCCCAAATGGCATTAAATTGCCCTTAAAAATTGAATATTTGGTTTAAAATAACACAAAAAAATTATAAAGAAGCAAAAATTACTACCAAAGCGTGTGTTTTGTCACCATAATTCAATCTTTTAGTATTTAAATTGTTCAAAATGTGGGTAATATGCACAAATTTTCCCACGCAATATAAAAACGCTCGTAAAAAAATTTTAAATTATGTTCGAACTAACGGTTTATAGACAATTGAACGTCATTTGGAACAATTAATACCAAAATTCTACCAAAGTTAATTTTATCACCACAACTCAATTGTTTCATATAAAAATAGTTCAAAATGTCGGATAAATGGAGAATTTCACCTCAAATGAAATTAAATTGCACTTTCAATTTTATATTTGGTTAAAAATAACGGTAAAACCGAGAAGTTTGGTGTCAACTTGCCTATTTATCGTTATTTCGATTAGAATATTTAATTTTTAGGTGCATTTTTATGTCATTTGGGGTGAAATTCTCCATTTACTTACTTTTAATTTTGTCAAGATTTTGGTACATATCGTTCAAAATGACGATCAAATAGACCAATAATGAACAAAAACACAAAAAAAATATTAATTGGCAAAACTTACTCGTGAAGCGTGTGTTTTGTCACCTCTCCACAATTTTTTGATATTAAAATTGTTCCAAATGGCGTTTTAACGGACCAATGAACCCCGCGCAACATAAAAATGAACGTAAAAATTTAATATTTGGTTCAAAATAACGGTTAAATAGACAAATTTTGTGAAAACTAGTCTATATACCGTTATTTCGAACCAAATTTTAAATTTTTTTGTGCATTTTATATTGCTTGGGTATAAAATTTTGGACAATCGAAATATAAAAAAATTGAGTTGTGGTGATATAACACACGCTATGGTAGTAATTTTTGCTAATTTATATTTTGTTTTTGTGTTTTTATTCATTATTTGTCCATTTGAACGTCATTTTGAACAATAATACCAAAATTCTACCAAAATGTGTTTTATCACCACAACTCAACTGTTCAAAATGTCGGTTTAATGGAGAATTTTAGCCCAAAATGAAATTAAATTGGACTACAAAATTAAATATATGGTTCAAAATAACACAAAAAAGATATCAATAAGCAAAAATTACTACCAAAGCGTGTGTTTTGTCATCACAATTCAATTTTATAGAATTTGAATTTTTCAAAATGTGGGTTTAATGCACAATTTAACCCCACGCAACATGAAAATGCACGTTTAATGTAAAAATTTTGTTCGAAATAACGGCAAATAGACAAATTTAAACAAAACTTGTCTATTATACCGTTATTTTGAACAAATTATTAAATTTTTAGGTGCATTTTATGTTAAAAATACTTAAAAATTTACTTAAAAATTAAAAATTTGGTTCAAAATAACGGTTTGAACGACACGTTTTGTGTCATCTTGTCTATTAACCGTTATTTCGATTAAAATAATTAATTGTTAGGTGCAATTTTACGTCATTTGGGGTGAAATTCTCCATTAACTCATTATTTTGTAAAGATTTTGGTACAATTCGTTCAAAATGGCGTTCAAATGGACAAATAATGAACAAAAAAACAAAAAAAAATATTAATTAGCAAAAATTACTACTAAAACGTGTGTTTTGTCCCCACAACCTAATTTTTTTATATTTCAATTGTTCAAAATGTGGGTTAAATGAAAAACTTAACCCCACGCAAAATAAAACGCACGTTAAAGTTTAAAAAATTTTGTTCGAAATAACGGTAAATAGACAAGTTTACACCAAAATATTCTGTTTTACCGTTATTTCGAACGAAATATTAAATTTTTAGGTGCATTTTTATGTTTCGCGGGGTTAAATGGTCCATTTTACTCACATTTTGGACCCGTGATATTTTTTTTTGTGTTTTAAATCATTATTTGTCCATTTTAACGTCATTTTGAACAATAAATAGAAAAATTCAATCAAAGTGTGTTTTATCACCACAACTCAATTGTTTCATATTGAAATTGTTCAAAATGCCGGTGAAATGGAGAATTTCACCGAAATTGACATTAAATTGCACTTAAAATTTAAATTTTTGGTTCAAAATAACCCAAAAAAAAAATATAAATAAGCAAAAACTACTACCAAAGCGTTTGAGTTACATGTAATAACATGTTACGACCTGAAAATAATAATCCACATGATGCAATTCTCTATTTAATAGAATAACATCAAATAAACCAAACTTTATGGGTTAAAAAGGTGAAATTTTAAATATTATTTTATTGTTAAGGAAATGCGTATAAGATTTTCATAATCATTATTAAGAACGGAAATATATAATTTCGCAACTTGAAAAATGAACATATTTATAAAATTAAAATGAAAATGCTTAATAAGCAAACTAGCAAGACAGAACAAATATTAAAAATATAATTTTGTAGAAAAGAAAGAATAGTGACTCCAAAGAAAACACACATTTAAATTATAAGTCTTCAATCGTGACCCAAAAGAGTTCACATTTATTATATTGATTAATAAGATTATTATAACAATTTAAAAATGAAACAATTGAGTTGTGGTGATAAAATTTACTTTGGTAGAATTTTGGTATTACTTGTTCAAAATGACGTTCAAATGGACAAATAATGAATAAAAACACAAAAAAAATATAATTAGCCAAAATTACTACCAAAGCGGGTGTTTTATCACCACAACTCAATTTTTTTATATTTCAATTGTCCAAAATGTGGGTTAAATGGACCATTTAACCCCGCGCAATATAAAAATGCTCGTAAAAATTTTATATTTTGTTCTAAATAACGGTCAAACTGACAAGTTTTGTGTTAAGTTGTTAATTTACAGTTATTTTGAACCAAATTTTAAATTTTGACGTGCATTTTCAAATTGCGCAGGGTTAAATTGGGCATTTTTCCCACATTTTGAACAATTAAAATATCAAAAAATTGAGTTGTGGTGACAAAACACAAGCTTTAGTAGTATTTTTGCTAATTTATATTTTTTTGTGTTTTTGTTCATTATTTGTCCACTTAAACGTCATTTTGAACGATATGTACCAAAATCTTAAAAAAATAATGGCAAAATAGAGAATTTTACCTCAAATGACATCAAATTGCATATCGTCATTTTTAACGATATGTACCTAACTGAATAACAAAATAATGGAAAAATAGAGAATTTTACCACAAATGACATAAAATTGCACCTAAAAATTAAATTTTTTAATCAAAATAACGGGAAATAGACAAGTTGACACCAATCTTGTTATTTTTTTCGTTATATTTAACCGAATATTTAATTTTTCAGTTCAATTTAATGATATTTGGGGTGAAATTTTCTATTTTACCGACATTTTGAACAATTTTAATATGAAACAATGGAGTTGTGGTGATAAAATTAACTTTGGTAGAATTTTGGTATGAATTGTTCAAAATGATGTTCAAATGGACAAATAATGAATAAAAACACAAAAAAAATATAATTAGCCAAAATTACTACCAAAGCGTGTGTTTTATCACCACAACACAATTTTTTTATATTTCAATTGTCCAAAATGTTTGTCTAATGGACCATTTTTCCCGCGCAACATAATAATACACGTAAAAATTTATTGTTTTGTTCAAAATAACGGAAAAACAGACAAGTTTTGTGTAAACTTGTCTATTTACCGTTATTTCGAACCAAATTTTAAATTTTTGCTTCCATTTATATTGCGTGGGGTTAAATTGTGCATTTGATTGACATTTAATTGAATTGTGGTGACAAAACACACGCTTTGGTAGTAATTTTTGCTTATAAAGGTTTTTTTTTATGTTTTTTTTGAACCAAATATTTCATTTTAAAGGGCAATTTAATGTCATTTGGGGTGAAATTCTCCATTAAACCGACATTTTGAACAATTTCAATATGAAACAATTGAGTTGTGGTGATAAAACACACTTTGGTAGAATTTTGGTAATAATTGTTCGAAATGACGTTCAAATGGATAAATAATGAATAAAAACAGAAAAAAATATAAATTAGCAGAAATTACTACCACAGCGTGTGTTATATCACCACAACTCAATTTTTTATATTTTAATTGTCCAAAATGTGGGCCAAATGGGCCATTAACCCCGCGCAACATAAAAATGCACGTCAAAATTTAATGTTTTGTTCGAAAAAACGGTAAAACAGACAAGTTTGGTATAAAATTGTGTATTTATTTTTATTTCGAAACAAATTTTTAATTTGTACGTGCGTTTTCATATTGTGTGGGGTTGAAATGAGCATTTTACCCACATTTTGAACAAATTGAATATAAAAAGATTGAATTGTGGTGACACACCACACGATTAAGTAGTAATTTTTGCTAATTATTTTTTTTTTTTGTGTTATTAAGAGCCAAATATTTCATTTTTAAGTGCAATTTAATGTCATTTGGGGTGAAATTCTCTATTTAACCGACCTTTTGATCAATTTCAGTATGAAACCATTGGCATGTAGTGACAATCACACTTTGGTAGAATTTTGGTATTTCTTGTTCATTATGACGTTCAAATGGACAAATAAGGAATAAAAACACAAAAAATATAAATTAGCAATAGTTTCTACCAAAGCGTGTGTTTTTTCACCTTAACTCAATTTTTTTATATTTTTATTGTCCAAAATGTGGACAAAATGGACCATTAAACCCCGTTCATCACAAAAATGCACGTAAAAATTTAATATTTTGTTCGAAATAACGGTGAAACAGACAAGTTTTGTGTAAACTTGTGTATTAACAGTTATTTCGAACCAAATTTTAAATTTTGACGTGCATTTTTTAATTGCATGGGGTAAAATTGTGTATTTTTCCCACATTTTGAACAATTTTAATATCAAAAAATTTATTTGAGGTGACAAAACACAAGCTTTAGTAGTAATTATTGCGAATTATTATTTTTTTTGTATTTTTGTTCATCATTTGTCCATTTGAACGTCATTTTGAACGACATCTTTTTAAACCTTAACAAAATAATGGGTAAATGGAAAATTTCACCCCAAATGACATGAATTTGCACCTAAAAACTAAACATTTAAATCGAAAAAACGATAAATAGACAAGTTAACACAAATCTTGTTATTTTTTTTTGTAATTTTACACCGAATATTTAATTTTTAATTTCAATTAAATGTCATTTGGAGTGAAATTCTCCAATTTACCGACATTTTGAACAATTTTAATATGAAAATTTGAGTTGTGGTGATAAAATTAACTTTGGTAGAATTTTGGTATAAATTGTTCAAAATGACGTTCAAATGGACAAATAATGAACAAAAACACAAAAAAAAAATATAAATCAGCAAAAATTACTACCAAAGCGTGTATATTATCACCAAAACTTAATTTTTGTATATTTCTATTGTTCAACATTTGGGTAAAATGGACCATTTTACCCCACGCATTATAAAATTGCACGTAAAAATTTAATATTTTATTCGAAATAACGGTAAAACAGACAAGTTTTGTGTAAAATTGTTTATTTCACGTTATTTCGAACCAAATTTTAAATTTTTGCGTGCAATTTTTAATTGCATGGAGTTAAATTGTGCATTTTACCCAAATTTTGAACAATTTCAATATAAAAAAATTAAATCGTGGTGACAAAACACACACTTTGGTAGTAATTTTTGCTAATAAATAATTATTTTGTGTTATTTTGTACCAAGTATTTCATTTTGAAGTGAAATTTAATGTCAATTGAGCTGAAATTCTCCATTTTACCGAAATTTTGAACAATTTTGTTATGAAAAAATTGAGTTTATTGCTTATTTATATTTTTTTTGCGTTAGTTTGAATCAAATATTTAATTTTTAAGTGCAATTTATTGGCAGTAGGGCTGAAATTCTCCATCAAACCGACATTTTGAACATTTTTAATATAAAACAATTGAGTGGTGGTGTTTAAACACAATTTGGTAGAATTTTGGTATAAATTGTTCAAAATGACGTTCAAATGAACAAATAATGAATAAAAACACAAAATAATATAAATTAACAAAAATTACTACCAAAGTGTGTGTTTTATCACCAAAGCTCAATTTTTATATATTTCAACTGTCCAAAATGTGAGTAAAATGGACCATTAACCCCGCACAACAATTCAATGCACGTAAAAATTTAACTATTTGTTCGAAATAACGGTAAAACAGACAATTTTTGTGTGAACTTGTCTATTTACCGTTATTTCGAACCAAATTTTAAATTTTTACGTGCTTTTCCATATTGCGTTGAGTTAAATGGTGCATTTTACCCACATTTTGAACATTTTAAATATCAAGAAATTGAATTTTGGTGACAAAACACACGCTTTGGTGGTAATTTTTGCTTTTAAATATTTTTTTTTTTGCGTTATTTTGAACCAAATATTAAATTTTGAACTACAATTTAATGTCATTTGGGCATAAATTTTCCCTTTTACCGACATTTTGAACAATTTCAATATAAAACAATTGAGATGTGGTGATAAATACACTTTGGTAGAATTTAAGTTTTAATTGTTCCAAATGACGTTCAAATGGACAAATAAGGAAAAAAAACACAAAAAAAATATAAATTAGCAATAAATACTACCAAAGCGTGTGTTTTATAATCACCACTCAATTTTTATATATTTCAATGGTTCAAAATGTGGGTAAAATGGACCATTTAACCCCGCGCATTATAAAAATGCACGTTAAAATTTATAATTTTGTTCGAAATAACGGTAGAAAAGACAAGTTTTGTGTAAACTTGTCTATTTACCGTTATTTCGAACCAAATTTTTAAATTTTACCGTGCATTTATATATTGCGTGGTGTTAAATTGTGCATTTCACCCACATTTTAAACAATTTATATATATTAAAATTGGATTGTGGTGACACATCACTCGCTTTGGTAGTTACTTTTGCTCATTAAAATTTTTTTTTTTGTGTTATTTTTAACCGCAAATATTTAATTTTTAACTGAAATTAAATGTTATTTGGGCTGAAATTTTCCGTTTCACCAACATTTTGAACAAATTAAATATAAAATAATTGAATTGTGGTAATGTATTAAAAATAAATTTTGGTAGAATTTTGGTATAACTTGTTCAATATGACGTTCAAATGGACAAATAATGAATAAAAATACAAACAAAATATAAGTTAGCAAAATTTTCTTGCAAAGCGTGTGTTTTATCACCACAAATCTATTTTTGTATATTCCAACTTTGTTCGAAATAACAGTAAATAGACAAGTTTTAACAAAACTTGCCCGTTATTTCGAAAAAAATATTAAATTTTTACGTGCATTGTACTCACATTTTGGACAACTGAAATATAAAAAAATTGAGTTGTGGTGATAAAACACACGCTTTGGTAGTAAGTTTTGCTAATTTATATTTTTTTTGTGTTTTTATTCATTATTGGTCCATTAGAACGTCATTTTGAACAATTAATACCAAAATTCTACCAAAGTAAATTAAATCACCACAACTCAATTGTTTCATATTAATTTTATCAAAAAAATTTTTGAATGGAGAATTTAAGCCAATGTGACAACTAATTGCACTTGAAAATTAAATATTTGGTTAATAACACAAAAAAATATAAATCAACAAAAATTAGTTCTAAAGCGTGTGTTGTGTCACCACAATTCAATTTTTTTATATTTTAATTGTTCAAAATGTGGGTGAAATGCACAACTGTACCCCACGCTATATATTAAGGCACGTTTTAATTTAAAAGATTGTTCGAAATAACGGTAAATAGACAAGTTTACACAAAACTTGTCTTTTTTATCGTTTTTGTGAACAAAATTTTAAATTTTAACGTGCCTTTTTATGTTGCGCGGGGTTAAATGGTCCATTTAACCCACATTTTGGATAATTGAAATATACAAAATAAATTTGTGATGATAAAACATACGCTTTGGTAGTTATGTTTGCTCGTTTATATTTTCTTGTGATTTTATTCATTATTTGTGCATTTGAACGTCATTTTGAACAATTAATACCAAAACTCTTCCAAAGTGTTTTATATCACCACAACTCAATTGTTTCAATTTGAAATTGTTCAAAATGTCGGTTTAATGAAGAATTTTAGCCCAAATGACATTAAATTGGACTTGAAAATTTAATATTTGGTTCAAAATAACATAAAAAAAAATATTGATAAGCAAAAATTATTAAAAACCGTGTGTTTTTTCACCACCATTCAATTCTTCTAGAAGTTCTTCTAGTCGGTCTTAAATTGGTCCTTTATTACATTTGTGCATGATGGTTAAATCTGCCAGTTAATCAATCGTTAATCTGCCAGTTTATAAAATAAAATTTTTTTTTGACCCAAAATTCTTTGTCGAGCCGCCTGTTTCAGCACTTTTTGACAAATTTTAGTCAAAAAAAAAATAATTTTTTTTTGATTGATTTTGTCTTTTCTCGCATAAAACGACATAAATTGGCAAATTTTTGGTCAAAAAAAATTTTTAATAATTAAATATTAAATAATTGAGTTGTTATGAACTACATTTAACACACGATTTGGTTGGATATCTGTATAAATCATTCAAAATGACGTTCAAATGGAAATATAATGAATAAAAAGACCAAAAAAATATAAATTTATATTTTTTTGGTGTTTTTATTCATTATTTATCCATTTGAACGTAGTTTAGAACGATTTATACCAAAATCCTTTAAAACCACGATTAATACAAAACCATTGAAGTATTAAAATAATTTATTTGTGCTGATCAAACGCTTTGGTAAGATTTTTATATAAATCATTCAAAATGACGTTCAAATAGACAATAATTGAATAAAAACACCAAAAAAATATAAATTAGCAAAAATTACTACCAAAGCGTGTGTTTAATCACCACAACTCAATTGTTTTATATTAAAATTGATCAAAATGTCGGTTTAATGGACAATTTCACCCAAAAAATTAAAAAATTGATAAGTTTTGTCTAAGCTTGTCTATTTAATCGTTATTTCGAACAAAATATTAAATTTTTACGTCCAATATTTTTTTTGACTAAATTTTGTCAAAGCGTGGCGAAACAGAGGGCTTGTCACAGATTTTTGGGTCGCTTTGGTTGTTATTTTGGCTAATTTATATTTTTTTTGGTGTTTTTATTCAATATTTGTCTATTTGAACGTCATTTTGAATGCAGTTTTTTTTCATTTAAACGTCATTTGAATGATTTATATAAAAATCTTACCAAAGCGTTTGATCAGCACAAATAAATTTTTTTAATGTCTGATGGTCGATTGATAATGAATGATTTTGGGTCGAAAAAAAAATTTTTTTTTTTTTTTACAAAAATTTGTCAAAAAGTGCTTTAACACGAGGGTCGACAAACAATTTTGGGACAAAATCAAACCAAAAAAATACTTACAAATATACTTAATAAAGTTTAGTAAAATTTGTCTTATAGTGGTGAAACACGGGGCTCGACAAAGAATTTTGGGTCGAAAAAAAAATTTTTTTTTTTTGCCATAAATGGTTGTTTTATGTCATATTATACAATAACTAACCAAATTCGAGGCAAAAAACTGAAAAAAAAACAAA
>CAWVQQ010000188.1:157500-168156 GCA_963932295.1 Tipula lateralis | reverse complement strand
AATTCCAATTTAACGTAATTTTGAATGATTTCTACAGATATCCTACCAAAACGTGTGTTAAATGTAGTTCATAACAACTCAATTTTTTAATATTTAATTATTAAAAATTTTTTTTGACCAAAAATTTGCCAGTTTATGACGTTTTATGCGAGAAAAGACAAAATCAATCAAAAAAAAAATTATTTTTTTTTTGACTAAAATTTGTCAAAAAGTGCTGAAACAGGCGGCTCGACAAAGAATTTTGGGTCAAAAAAAAATTTTATAAACTGGCAGATTTAAGATAAAAAAAATTTTTTTTTGACCCAAAATTCTTTGTCGAGCCGCCTGTTTCAGCACTTTTTGACAAATTTTAGTCAAAAAAAAAATAATTTTTTTTTTGATTGATTTTGTCTTTTCTCGCATAAAACGACATAAACTGGCAAATTTTTGGTCAAAAAAAATTTTTAATAATTAAATATTAAAAAATTGAGTTGTTATGAACTACATTTAACACACGCTTTGGCAAGATATCTGTAGAAATCATTCAAAATGACGTTCAAATGGAAATAATTTGAATTAAATGACCAAAAAAAAATATAAATTTATATTTTTTTGGTGTTTTTATTCATTATTTATCCATTTGAACGTAGTTTTGAACGATTTATATAAAAATCTTACCAAAGCGTTTGATCAGCACAAATAAATTTTTTTAATACTTCAATGGTTTTGATTTAATCGTAATGTTAAAGGATTTTGGTATAAATCGTTCAAAACTACGTTCAAATGGATAAATATTGAATAAAAACACCAAATAAATATAAATTTATATTTTTTTTTCGGTCATTTAATTCAAATTATTTCCATTTGAACGTAATTTTGAATGATTTCTACAGATATCCTACCAAAGCGTGTGTTAAATGTAGTTCATAACAACTCAATTTTTTAATATTTAATTATTAAAAATTTTTTTTACCAAAAATTTGCCAGTTTATGTCGTTTTCCAAATTTTACTAAACTTTATTAAGTATATTTGTAAGTATTTCTTTGGTTTGATTTTGTCATTTCTCGCATAGAACGACATAAACTGGTAAATTAAAGATAAAAAAATTTTTTTTTTTGACCCAAAATTGTTTGTCGACCCGTGTGTTTCACCACTATAAGACAAATTTTAGTAAAAAAAAAAAATTTTTTTTTGTTTTTTTTTCATTTTTTTGCCTCGAATTTGGTTAGTATTTGTATAATATGACATAAACCACCATTTTTTATCTTTAATTTACCAGTTTATGTCGTTCTATGCGAGAAATGACAAAATCAAACCAAAGAAATACTTACAAATATACTTAATAAAGTTTAGTAAAATTTGTCTTATAGTGGTGAAACACACGGGTCGACAAACAATTTTGGGTCAAAAAAAAAAATTTTTTTATCTTTAATTTACCAGTTTATGTCGTTCTATGCGAGAAATGACAAAATCAAACCAAAAAAATACTTACAAATATACTTAATAAAGTTTAGTAAAATTTGTCTTATAGTGGTGAAACACGGGGCTCGACAAAGAATTTTGGGTCGAAAAAAAAAATTTTTTTTTTTTTGCCTTAAATGGTGGTTTTATGTCATATTATACAAATACTAACCAAATTCGAGGCAAAAAAATGAAAAAAAAACAAAAAAAAATTTTTTTTTTTTTACTAAAATTTGTCTTATAGTGGTGAAACACACGGGTCGACAAACAATTTTGGGTCAAAAAAAAAAATTTTTTTATCTTTAATTTACCAGTTTATGTCGTTCTATGCGAGAAATGACAAAATCAAACCAAAGAAATACTTACAAATATACTTAATAAAGTTTAGTAAAATTTGTCTTATAGTGGTGAAACACGGGGCTCGACAAAGAATTTTGGGTCGAAAAAAAAAATTTTTTTTTTTTGCCTTAAATGGTGGTTTTATGTCATATTATACAAATACTAACCAAATTCGAGGCAAAAAAATGAAAAAAAAACAAAAAAAAATTTTTTTTTTTTTTACTAAAATTTGTCTTATAGTGGTGAAACACACGGGTCGACAAACAATTTTGGGTCAAAAAAAAAAATTTTTTTATCTTTAATTTACCAGTTTATGTCGTTCTATGCGAGAAATGACAAAATCAAACCAAAAAAATACTTACAAATATACTTAATAAAGTTTAGTAAAATTTGTCTTATAGTGGTGAAACACACGGGTCGACAAACAATTTTGGGTCAAAAAAAAAAATTTTTTTATCTTTAATTTACCAGTTTATGTCGTTCTATGCGAGAAATGACAAAATCAAACCAAAAAAATACTTACAAATATACTTAATAAAGTTTAGTAAAATTTGTCTTATAGTGGTGAAACACGGGGCTCGACAAAGAATTTTGGGTCGAAAAAAAAAATTTTTTTTTTTTTGCCTTAAATGGTGGTTTTATGTCGTATTATACAAATACTAACCAAATTCGAGGCAAAAAAATGAAAAAAAAACAAAAAAAAAATTTTTTTTTTTTTCTAAAATTTGTCTTATAGTGGTGAAACACACGGGTCGACAAACAATTTTGGGTCAAAAAAAAAAATTTTTTTATCTTTAATTTACCAGTTTATGTCGTTCTATGCGAGAAATGACAAAATCAAACCAAAAAAATACTTACAAATATACTTAATAAAGTTTAGTAAAATTTGTCTTATAGTGGTGAAACACGGGGCTCGACAAAGAATTTTGGGTCGAAAAAAAAATTTTTTTTTTTTGCCTTAAATGGTGGTTTTATGTCATATTATACAAATACTAACCAAATTCGAGGCAAAAAAATGAAAAAAAACAAAAAAAAATTTTTTTTTTTTTACTAAAATTTGTCTTATAGTGGTGAAACACACGGGTCGACAAACAATTTTGGGTCAAAAAAAAAAATTTTTTTATCTTTAATTTACCAGTTTATGTCGTTCTATGCGAGAAATGACAAAATCAAACCAAAAAAATACTTACAAATATACTTAATAAAGTTTAGTAAAATTTGTCTTATAGTGGTGAAACACACGGGTCGACAAACAATTTTGGGTCAAAAAAAAAAATTTTTTTATCTTTAATTTACCAGTTTATGTCGTTCTATGCGAGAAATGACAAAATCAAACCAAAAAAATACTTACAAATATACTTAATAAAGTTTAGTAAAATTTGTCTTATAGTGGTGAAACACGGGGCTCGACAAAGAATTTTGGGTCGAAAAAAAAAATTTTTTTTTTTTTGCCTTAAATGGTGGTTTTATGTCGTATTATACAAATACTAACCAAATTCGAGGCAAAAAAATGAAAAAAAAACAAAAAAAAATTTTTTTTTTTTTCTAAAATTTGTCTTATAGTGGTGAAACACACGGGTCGACAAACAATTTTGGGTCAAAAAAAAAAATTTTTTTATCTTTAATTTACCAGTTTATGTCGTTCTATGCGAGAAATGACAAAATCAAACCAAAGAAATACTTACAAATATACTTAATAAAGTTTAGTAAAATTTGGAAAACGACATAAACTGGCAAATTTTTGGTAAAAAAAATTTTTAATAATTAAATATTAAAAAATTGAGTTGTTATGAACTACATTTAACACACGCTTTGGTAGGATATCTGTAGAAATCATTCAAAATTACGTTCAAATGGAAATAATTTGAATTAAATGACCGAAAAAAAAATATAAATTTATATTTATTTGGTGTTTTTATTCAATATTTATCCATTTGAACGTAGTTTTGAACGATTTATACCAAAATCCTTTAACATTACGATTAAATCAAAACCATTGAAGTATTAAAAAAATTTATTTGTGCTGATCAAACGCTTTGGTAAGATTTTTATATAAATCGTTCAAAACTACGTTCAAATGGATAAATAATGAATAAAAACACCAAAAAAATATAAATTTATATTTTTTTTTGGTCATTTAATTCAAATTATTTCCATTTGAACGTCATTTTGAATGATTTCTACAGATATCTTGCCAAAGCGTGTGTTAAATGTAGTTCATAACAACTCAATTTTTTAATATTTAATTATTAAAAATTTTTTTTGACCAAAAATTTGCCAGTTTATGTCGTTTTATGCGAGAAAAGACAAAATCAATCAAAAAAAAAATTATTTTTTTTTTGACTAAAATTTGTCAAAAAGTGCTGAAACAGGCGGCTCGACAAAGAATTTTGGGTCAAAAAAAAATTTTTTTTATCTTAAATCTGCCAGTTTATAAAATTTTTTTTTGACCCAAAATTCTTTGTCGAGCCGCCTGTTTCAGCACTTTTTGACAAATTTTAGTCAAAAAAAAAATAATTTTTTTTTGATTGATTTTGTCTTTTCTCGCATAAAACGTCATAAACTGGCAAATTTTTGGTCAAAAAAAATTTTTAATAATTAAATATTAAAAAATTGAGTTGTTATGAACTACATTTAACACACGTTTTGGTAGGATATCTGTAGAAATCATTCAAAATTACGTTCAAATGGAAATAATTTGAATTAAATGACCAAAAAAAAATATAAATTTATATTTTTTTGGTGTTTTTATTCAATATTTATCCATTTGAACGTAGTTTTGAACGATTTATATAAAAATCTTACCAAAGCGTTTGATCAGCACAAATAAATTTTTTTAATACTTCAATGGTTTTGTTTTAATCGTAATGTTAAAGGATTTTGGTATAAATCGTTCAAAACTACGTTCAAATGGATAAATAATGAATAAAAACACCAAATAAATATAAATTTATATTTTTTTTTGGTCATTTAATTCAAATTATTTCCATTTGAACGTCATTTTGAATGATTTCTACAGATATCCTACCAAAGCGTGTGTTAAATGTAGTTCATAACAACTCAATTTTTTAATATTTAATTATTAAAAATTTTTTTTACCAAAAATTTGCCAGTTTATGTCGTTTTATGCGAGAAAAGACAAAATCAATCAAAAAAAAAATTATTTTTTTTTTGATTAAAATTTGTCAAAATGTGCTGAAACAGGCGGCTCGACAAAGAATTTTGGGTCAAAAAAAAATTTTATTTTATAAACTGGCAGATTTAAGATAAAAAAAATTTTTTTTTGACCCAAAATTCTTTGTCGAGCCGCCTGTTTCAGCACATTTTGACAAATTTTAATCAAAAAAAAAATAATTTTTTTTTTGATTGATTTTGTCTTTTCTCGCATAAAACGACATAAACTGGCAAATTTTTGGTCAAAAAAAATTTTTAATAATTAAATATTAAAAAATTGAGTTGTTATGAACTACATTTAACACACGCTTTGGTAGGATATCTGTAGAAATCATTCAAAATGACGTTCAAATGGAAATAATTTGAATTAAATGACCAAAAAAAAATATAAATTTATATTTATTTGGTGTTTTTATTCATTATTTATCCATTTGAACGTAGTTTTGAACGATTTATACCAAAATCCTTTAACATTACGATTAAATCAAAACCATTGAAGTATTAAAAAAATTTATTTGTGCTGATCAAACGCTTTGGTAAGATTTCTATATAAATCGTTCAAAACTACGTTCAAATGGATAAATATTGAATAAAAACACCCAAAAAATATAAATTTATATTTTTTTTTGGTCATTTAATTCAAATTATTTCCATTTGAACGTCATTTTGAATGATTTCTACAGATATCCTACCAAAGCGTGTGTTAAATGTAGTTCATAACAACTCAATTTTTTAATATTTAATTATTAAAAATTTTTTTGACCAAAAATTTGCCAGTTTATGTCGTTTTATGCGAGAAAAGACAAAATCAATCAAAAAAAAAATTATTTTTTTTTTGACTAAAATTTGTCAAAAAGTGCTGAAACAGGCGGCTCGACAAAGAATTTTGGGTCAAAAAAAAATTTTATTTTATAAACTGGCAGATTTTAGATAAAAAAAATTTTTTTTTGACCCAAAATTCTTTGTCGAGCCGCCTGTTTCAGCACTTTTTGACAAATTTTAGTCAAAAAAAAAATAATTTTTTTTTTGATTGATTTTGTCTTTTCTCGCATAAAACGACATAAACTGGCAAATTTTTGGTCAAAAAAAATTTTTAATAATTAAATATTAAAAAATTGAGTTGTTATGAACTACATTTAACACACGCATATCTGTAGAAATCATTCAAAATTACGTTCAAATGGAAATAATTTGAATTAAATGACCGAAAAAAAAATATAAATTTATATTTTTTTGGTGTTTTTATTCAATATTTATCCATTTGAACGTAGTTTTGAACGATTTATATAAAAATCTTACCAAAGCGTTTGATCAGCACAAATAAATTTTTTTAATACTTCAATGGTTTTGTTTTAATCGTAATGTTAAAGGATTTTGGTATAAATCGTTCAAAACTACGTTCAAATGGATAAATAATGAATAAAAACACCAAATAAATATAAATTTATATTTTTTTTTGGTCATTTAATTCAAATTATTTCCATTTGAACGTCATTTTGAATGATTTCTACAGATATCCAAAAATTTTGGGTCAAAAAAAAATTTTATTTTATAAACTGGCAGATTTAAGATAAAAAAAATTTTTTTTTGACCCAAAATTCTTTGTCGAGCCGCCTGTTTCAGCACTTTTTGACAAATTTTAGTCAAAAAAAAAATAATTTTTTTTTTGATTGATTTTGTCTTTTCTCGCATAAAACGACATAAACTGGCAAATTTTTGTTCAAAAAAAATTTTTAATAATTAAATATTAAAAAATTGAGTTGTTATGAACTACATTTAACACACGCTTTGGCAAGATATCTGTAGAAATCATTCAAAATGACGTTCAAATGGAAATAATTCAATTTAACACACGCATATCTGTAGAAATCATTCAAAATTACGTTCAAATGGAAATAATTTGAATTAAATGACCGAAAAAAAAATATAAATTTATATTTTTTTGGTGTTTTTATTCAATATTTATCCATTTGAACGTAGTTTTGAACGATTTATATAAAAATCTTACCAAAGCGTTTGATCAGCACAAATAAATTTTTTTAATACTTCAATGGTTTTGTTTTAATCGTAATGTTAAAGGATTTTGGTATAAATCGTTCAAAACTACGTTCAAATGGATAAATAATGAATAAAAACACCAAATAAATATAAATTTATATTTTTTTTTGGTCATTTAATTCAAATTATTTCCATTTGAACGTCATTTTGAATGATTTCTACAGATATCCAAAAATTTTGGGTCAAAAAAAAATTTTATTTTATAAACTGGCAGATTTAAGATAAAAAAAATTTTTTTTTGACCCAAAATTCTTTGTCGAGCCGCCTGTTTCAGCACTTTTTGACAAATTTTAGTCAAAAAAAAAATAATTTTTTTTTTGATTGATTTTGTCTTTTCTCGCATAAAACGACATAAACTGGCAAATTTTTGTTCAAAAAAAATTTTTAATAATTAAATATTAAAAAATTGAGTTGTTATGAACTACATTTAACACACGCTTTGGCAAGATATCTGTAGAAATCATTCAAAATGACGTTCAAATGGAAATAATTTGAATTAAATGACCAAAAAAAAATATAAATTTATATTTTTTTTGTGTTTTTATTCATTATTTATCCATTTGAACGTAGTTTTGAACGATTTATATAAAAATCTTACCAAAGCGTTTGATCAGCACAAATAAATTTTTTTAATACTTCAATGGTTTTGATTTAATCGTAATGTTAAAGGATTTTGTTATAAATCGTTCAAAACTACGTTCAAATGGATAAATATTGAATAAAAACACCAAAAAAATATAAATTTATATTTTTTTTTGGTCATTTAATTCAAATTATTTCCATTTGAACGTCATTTTGAATGATTTCTACAGATATCCTACCAAAGCGTGTGTTAAATGTAGTTCATAACAACTCAATTTTTTAATATTTAATTATTAAAAATTTTTTTTACCAAAAATTTGCCAGTTTATGTCGTTTTATGCGAGAAAAGACAAAATCAATCAAAAAAAAAAATTATTTTTTTTTTGACTAAAATTTGTCAAAAAGTGCTGAAACAGGCGGCTCGACAAAGAATTTTGGGTCAATAAAAAATTTTATTTTATAAACTGGCAGATTTAAGATAAAAAAAATTTTTTTTTGACCCAAAATTCTTTGTCGAGCCGCCTGTTTCAGCACTTTTTGACAAATTTTAGTCAAAAAAAAAATAATTTTTTTTTTGATTGATTTTGTCTTTTCTCGCATAAAACGACATAAACTGGCAAATTTTTGGTCAAAAAAAATTTTTAATAATTAAATATTAAAAAATTGAGTTGTTATGAACTACATTTAACACACGCTTTGGTAGGATATCTGTAGAAATCATTCAAAATTACGTTCAAATGGAAATAATTTGAATTAAATGACCGAAAAAAAAATATAAATTTATATTTTTTTGGTGTTTTTATTCAATATTTATCCATTTGAACGTAGTTTTGAACGATTTATATAAAAATCTTACCAAAGCGTTTGATCAGCACAAATAAATTTTTTTAATACTTCAATGGTTTTGTTTTAATCGTAATGTTAAAGGATTTTGGTATAAATCGTTCAAAACTACGTTCAAATGGATAAATAATGAATAAAAACACCAAATAAATATAAATTTATATTTTTTTTTGGTCATTTAATTCAAATTATTTCCATTTGAACGTCATTTTGAATGATTTCTACAGATATCCTACCAAAGCGTGTGTTAAATGTAGTTCATAACAACTCAATTTTTTAATATTTAATTATTAAAAATTTTTTTTACCAAAAATTTGCCAGTTTATGTCGTTTTATGCGAGAAAAGACAAAATCAATCAAAAAAAAAATTATTTTTTTTTTGACTAAAATTTGTCAAAAAGTGCTGAAACAGGCGGCTCGACAAAGAATTTTGGGTCAATAAAAAATTTTATTTTATAAACTGGCAGATTTAAGATAAAAAAAATTTTTTTTTGACCCAAAATTCTTTGTCGAGCCGCCTGTTTCAGCACTTTTTGACAAATTTTAGTCAAAAAAAAAATAATTTTTTTTTTGATTGATTTTGTCTTTTCTCGCATAAAACGACATAAACTGGCAAATTTTTGGTCAAAAAAAATTTTTAATAATTAAATATTAAAAAATTGAGTTGTTATGAACTACATTTAACACACGCTTTGGTAGGATATCTGTAGAAATCATTCAAAATTACGTTCAAATGGAAATAATTTGAATTAAATGACCGAAAAAAAAATATAAATTTATATTTTTTTGGTGTTTTTATTCAATATTTATCCATTTGAACGTAGTTTTGAACGATTTATATAAAAATCTTACCAAAGCGTTTGATCAGCACAAATAAATTTTTTTAATACTTCAATGGTTTTGTTTTAATCGTAATGTTAAAGGATTTTGGTATAAATCGTTCAAAACTACGTTCAAATGGATAAATAATGAATAAAAACACCAAATAAATATAAATTTATATTTTTTTTTGGTCATTTAATTCAAATTATTTCCATTTGAACGTCATTTTGAATGATTTCTACAGATATCCTACCAAAGCGTGTGTTAAATGTAGTTCATAACAACTCAATTTTTTAATATTTAATTATTAAAAATTTTTTTTGACCAAAAATTTGCCAGTTTATGTCGTTTTATGCGAGAAAAGACAAAATCAATCAAAAAAAAAATTATTTTTTTTTTGACTAAAATTTGTCAAAAAGTGCTGAAACAGGCGGCTCGACAAAGAATTTTGGGTCAAAAAAAAATTTTATTTTATAAACTGGCAGATTTAAGATAAAAAAAATTTTTTTTTGACCCAAAATTGCACTGAAAAATTTAATATTTTGTTCGAAAGAATGGTAACACTTAGTTTTTTGACAACGACCATACCATATTTATCATACCGGTTCTCGTCTGATCACCGAAGTCAAGCAATATTGGGCTTAGTTAGTACTTAGATGGGTGACCACTTGGGAACACTAAGTGTTGTTGTTAATGTTTTTTAGCTCGCATGTTAACCTTAAAACTAATAACAATTTTTTGTTACTTTAAAGTTCTTTAATATGAACTAATTTTTATTTTTTTTAGTCCTTAACCAATGAAAAAACTTAGATAGAAAACAAAATGATGCTAATTTATCGTTATGTTTTATACACGTGAAAAGTAACTGCAAAGATTGCTTACGATTAATATCTTATTTGATGAAATTAAATCAAATATTTATTTACATATTTTAAGTTTCTTTATTCAAAAGTAATAGTCTTATGATTTCAACATACACACATATTTCAAAAATTTATAAAACAACGAAGAGTCGTTTCAATAATACTATTATGATTACGTTTTATTTGACTCTTATATTGAATATATTAATTATATTTTTTATATAACAAATAGTTCTATAAATTTTTATATATGCTTAATAAATAACTATAATTCTACTGAGAAAAATTTTAATATTAAGTTAAAACATTCGTATAATACTAAGTTAATTTAAACTTAATTTTTTTTAAACTTATCTGGCAATGTATGAAAGTTTTATAAAAGCATAAGTATGATGTGTCCTCTGAAACTATATTAGATATTATAATTATATTTCTTCTTTAAAACATAATATTATAATACTCCAATTCTTTATAAGCTATAATTATATAATTTTTATATAAGCTTAATAAGAACTTTATTCATTTTAAGTTATA
>CAWVQQ010000188.1:140000-152500 GCA_963932295.1 Tipula lateralis | reverse complement strand
CAATCGGTAGTAGCGACGGGCGGTGTGTACAAAGGGCAGGGACGTAATCAATGCGAGCTTATGACCCGCACTTACTGGGAATTCCAGGTTTATGTGAACAGTTTCAGTCCACAATCCCAACCACGAAGGTGGTTCAGCGGTTTACCCGGTCTTTTTAGACTAGGAGGACACGTTGATACCTTCATTGTAGCGCGCGTGCAGCCCAGGACATCTAAGGGCATCACAGACCTGTTATTGCTCAATCTCATTATTGCTAGACGCAATTTGTCTATTTAAGAAGCAAGTGTCTTATTCAGACAAACCACCAGGTATGACTCCACTTACAGACAATTTTTACGTATTAAAACCACATCCCGTTAGAAACATGGATAACAGAGGCAAAAAAGTCTGCAAAGTTTCTACACCATAACCCTGCCGGCATCTAGTTAAGAAATTTGAGTCTCGTTCGTTATCGGAATTAACCAGACAAATTACTCCACGAACTAAGAACGGCCATGCACCACCACCCATAGATTCGAGAAAGAGCTATTAATCTGTCTTACTCATTTATGTTCGGACCTGGTAAGTTTCCCCGTGTTGAGTCAAATTAAGCCGCAGGCTCCACTCCTGGTGGTGCCCTTCCGTCAATTCCTTTAAGTTTCAACTTTGCAACCATACTTCCCCCGGAGCCCAAAAGCTTTGGTTTCCCGGAAAGCGACTGAAAGAGCCATATATGTAGCTCCATCCAATTGCTAGCTGGCATCGTTTATGGTTAGAACTAGGGCGGTATCTGATCGCCTTCGAACCTCTAACTTTCGTTCTTGATTAATGAAAACATCTTTGGCAAATGCTTTCGCTTATGTTAGTCTTACGACGGTCCACGAATTTCACCTCTCGCGCCGTAATACTAATGCCCCCAACTGCTTCTATTAATCATTACGTCTTGATCTAAAAACCAATTGAAAATAGAACAGACGTCTTATTCCATTATTCCATGCAGAGAATATTTAGGCACAAATGGCCTGCTTTAAGCACTCTAATTTGTTCAAAGTAATTGTACTGTTCTAGACCAGCACTCGGTAAAGAGCACTAATTTAGATTTATTACGTGGATAAACTTACGTTTAAACCACTACAGTAATACGTCATAGCATCAAGATGATGTACGAACCCAGTTACGGTGTACCACCTGTGCTTGACACAAGTTCAACTACGAACGTTTTAACCGCAACAACTTTAATATACGCTATTGGAGCTGGAATTACCGCGGCTGCTGGCACCAGACTTGCCCTCCAATTGTTCCTTGTTAAAGGATTTAAAGTGTACTCATTCCAATTACAGGGCCTCGGATTGAGTCCTGTATTGTTATTTTTCGTCACTACCTCCCCGTGCTGGGATTGGGTAATTTACGCGCCTGCTGCCTTCCTTAGATGTGGTAGCCGTTTCTCAGGCTCCCTCTCCGGAATCGAACCCTGATTCCCCGTTACCCGTTGCAACCATGGTAGTCCTAGATACTACCATCAATAGTTGATAGGGCAGACATTTGAAAGATCTATCGCCGGTACTGGACCATGCGATCTACATGTTATTCAGATTCATCTTATAAACGATACAGTATATAAATATACCTTAATGTATCGATTGATTTTAATCTAATAAAAGCACACGTTCCTTGCCGGTCCGTGATTATTTGCATGTATTAGCTCTAGAATTACCACAGTTATCCATGTAACTATGTATACGATCTAATAAATCATAACTGATATACTGAGCCTTTTGCGGTTTCACTATTCGAGAGTGTGTACTTAGACATGCATGGCTTAATCTTTGAGACAAGCATATAACTACTGGCAGGATCAACCAGAATGTAAATATTTTGTTTATTTATCATAAAGCTTATTTGCTAAATGAAGCATTTTTACATAAAAAATTATATATTTTCATGTTCAATTCAATTCAAATGAATTTTTATATACGTCTTTGCGTTATATTTTCCTTTGTATAAAGGGGCAAATTGTTTTGTATAGTTTTGTATGTGAATATGAACTTTTTTAATATAAAATTCTCACATCAACCAAATATGAGTATTTCTAACAAGAAATAGTCAGAAAAAAAAAAAAAAATTTTTTCAAAAAATAATTTTTTTCTTTCCTATATAGAAGGGAGAAGTCCAAACAAATGGAGGAACAAAAAAAAAAATTTTTTTTTTTTTCATTTTTTTGCCTCGAATTTGGTTAGTTATTGTATAATATGACATAAAACCACCATTTAAGGCAAAAAAAAAAAATTTTTTTTTTCGACCCAAAATTCTTTGTCGAGCCCCGTGTTTCACCACTATAAGACAAATTTTACTAAACTTTATTAAGTATATTTGTAAGTATTTTTTTGGTTTGATTTTGTCATTTCTCGCATAGAACGACATAAACTGGTAAATTAAAGATAAAAAAATTTTTTTTTTTGACCCAAAATTGTTTGTCGACCCGTGTGTTTCACCACTATAAGACAAATTTTAGAAAAAAAAAAATTTTTTTTTGTTTTTTTTTCATTTTTTTGCCTCGAATTTGGTTAGTATTTGTATAATATGACATAAAACCACCATTTAAGGCAAAAAAAAAAAAATTTTTTTTTCGACCCAAAATTCTTTGTCGAGCCCCGTGTTTCACCACTATAAGACAAATTTTACTAAACTTTATTAAGTATATTTGTAAGTATTTTTTTGGTTTGATTTTGTCATTTCTCGCATAGAACGACATAAACTGGTAAATTAAAGATAAAAAAATTTTTTTTTTGACCCAAAATTGTTTGTCGACCCGTGTGTTTCACCACTATAAGACAAATTTTACTAAACTTTATTAAGTATATTTGTAAGTATTTTTTTGGTTTGATTTTGTCATTTCTCGCATAGAACGACATAAACTGGTAAATTAAAGATAAAAAAATTTTTTTTTTTGACCCAAAATTGTTTGTCGACCCGTGTGTTTCACCACTATAAGACAAATTTTAGTAAAAAAAAAAAAATTTTTTTTTGTTTTTTTTTCATTTTTTTGCCTCGAATTTGGTTAGTATTTGTATAATATGACATAAAACCACCATTTAAGGCAAAAAAAAAAAATTTTTTTTTTCGACCCAAAATTCTTTGTCGAGCCCGTGTTTCACCACTATAAGACAAATTTTACTAAACTTTATTAAGTATATTTGTAAGTATTTTTTTGGTTTGATTTTGTCATTTCTCGCATAGAACGACATAAACTGGTAAATTAAAGATAAAAAAATTTTTTTTTTTGACCCAAAATTGTTTGTCGACCCGTGTGTTTCACCACTATAAGACAAATTTTAGAAAAAAAAAAAAATTTTTTTTGTTTTTTTTTCATTTTTTTTGCCTCGAATTTGGTTAGTATTTGTATAATACGACATAAAACCACCATTTAAGGCAAAAAAAAAAAAATTTTTTTTTTCGACCCAAAATTCTTTGTCGAGCCCGTGTTTCACCACTATAAGACAAATTTTACTAAACTTTATTAAGTATATTTGTAAGTATTTTTTTGGTTTGATTTTGTCATTTCTCGCATAGAACGACATAAACTGGTAAATTAAAGATAAAAAAATTTTTTTTTTTTGACCCAAAATTGTTTGTCGACCCGTGTGTTTCACCACTATAAGACAAATTTTACTAAACTTTATTAAGTATATTTGTAAGTATTTTTTTGGTTTGATTTTGTCATTTCTCGCATAGAACGACATAAACTGGTAAATTAAAGATAAAAAAATTTTTTTTTTGACCCAAAATTGTTTGTCGACCCGTGTGTTTCACCACTATAAGACAAATTTTACTAAACTTTATTAAGTATATTTGTAAGTATTTTTTTGGTTTTTTGATTTTGTCATTTCTCGCATAGAACGACATAAACTGGTAAATTAAAGATAAAAAAATTTTTTTTTTTGACCCAAAATTGTTTGTCGACCCGTGTGTTTCACCACTATAAGACAAATTTTAGTAAAAAAAAAAAAAATTTTTTTTTGTTTTTTTTTCATTTTTTTGCCTCGAATTTGGTTAGTATTTGTATAATATGACATAAAACCACCATTTAAGGCAAAAAAAAAAATTTTTTTTTTTCGACCCAAAATTCTTTGTCGAGCCCCGTGTTTCACCACTATAAGACAAATTTTACTAAACTTTATTAAGTATATTTGTAAGTATTTTTTTGGTTTGATTTTGTCATTTCTCGCATAGAACGACATAAACTGGTAAATTAAAGATAAAAAAATTTTTTTTTTTGACCCAAAATTGTTTGTCGACCCGTGTGTTTCACCACTATAAGACAAATTTTAGAAAAAAAAAAAAATTTTTTTTTGTTTTTTTTTCATTTTTTTGCCTCGAATTTGGTTAGTATTTGTATAATACGACATAAAACCACCATTTAAGGCAAAAAAAAAAAAATTTTTTTTTTCGACCCAAAATTCTTTGTCGAGCCCCGTGTTTCACCACTATAAGACAAATTTTACTAAACTTTATTAAGTATATTTGTAAGTATTTTTTTGGTTTGATTTTGTCATTTCTCGCATAGAACGACATAAACTGGTAAATTAAAGATAAAAAAATTTTTTTTTTTGACCCAAAATTGTTTGTCGACCCGTGTGTTTCACCACTATAAGACAAATTTTACTAAACTTTATTAAGTATATTTGTAAGTATTTTTTTGGTTTGATTTTGTCATTTCTCGCATAGAACGACATAAACTGGTAAATTAAAGATAAAAAAATTTTTTTTTTTGACCCAAAATTGTTTGTCGACCCGTGTGTTTCACCACTATAAGACAAATTTTAGTAAAAAAAAAAAAAATTTTTTTTTGTTTTTTTTCATTTTTTTGCCTCGAATTTGGTTAGTATTTGTATAATATGACATAAAACCACCATTTAAGGCAAAAAAAAAAAATTTTTTTTTTCGACCCAAAATTCTTTGTCGAGCCCCGTGTTTCACCACTATAAGACAAATTTTACTAAACTTTATTAAGTATATTTGTAAGTATTTTTTTGGTTTGATTTTGTCATTTCTCGCATAGAACGACATAAACTGGTAAATTAAAGATAAAAAAATTTTTTTTTTTGACCCAAAATTGTTTGTCGACCCGTGTGTTTCACCACTATAAGACAAATTTTAGAAAAAAAAAAAAATTTTTTTTTGTTTTTTTTTCATTTTTTTGCCTCGAATTTGGTTAGTATTTGTATAATACGACATAAAACCACCATTTAAGGCAAAAAAAAAAAAATTTTTTTTTTCGACCCAAAATTCTTTGTCGAGCCCCGTGTTTCACCACTATAAGACAAATTTTACTAAACTTTATTAAGTATATTTGTAAGTATTTTTTTGGTTTGATTTTGTCATTTCTCGCATAGAACGACATAAACTGGTAAATTAAAGATAAAAAAATTTTTTTTTTTGACCCAAAATTGTTTGTCGACCCGTGTGTTTCACCACTATAAGACAAATTTTACTAAACTTTATTAAGTATATTTGTAAGTATTTTTTTGGTTTGATTTTGTCATTTCTCGCATAGAACGACATAAACTGGTAAATTAAAGATAAAAAAATTTTTTTTTTTGACCCAAAATTGTTTGTCGACCCGTGTGTTTCACCACTATAAGACAAATTTTAGTAAAAAAAAAAAAAATTTTTTTTTGTTTTTTTTTCATTTTTTTGCCTCGAATTTGGTTAGTATTTGTATAATATGACATAAAACCACCATTTAAGGCAAAAAAAAAAAATTTTTTTTTTCGACCCAAAATTCTTTGTCGAGCCCCGTGTTTCACCACTATAAGACAAATTTTACTAAACTTTATTAAGTATATTTGTAAGTATTTCTTTGGTTTGATTTTGTCATTTCTCGCATAGAACGACATAAACTGGTAAATTAAAGATAAAAAAATTTTTTTTTTTGACCCAAAATTGTTTGTCGACCCGTGTGTTTCACCACTATAAGACAAATTTTAGTAAAAAAAAAAAAAATTTTTTTTTGTTTTTTTTTCATTTTTTTGCCTCGAATTTGGTTAGTATTTGTATAATATGACATAAAACCACCATTTAAGGCAAAAAAAAAAAAATTTTTTTTTTCGACCCAAAATTCTTTGTCGAGCCCCGTGTTTCACCACTATAAGACAAATTTTACTAAACTTTATTAAGTATATTTGTAAGTATTTTTTTGGTTTGATTTTGTCATTTCTCGCATAGAACGACATAAACTGGTAAATTAAAGATAAAAAAATTTTTTTTTTTGACCCAAAATTGTTTGTCGACCCGTGTGTTTCACCACTATAAGACAAATTTTAGTAAAAAAAAAAAAATTTTTTTTTGTTTTTTTTTCATTTTTTTGCCTCGAATTTGGTTAGTATTTGTATAATATGACATAAAACCACCATTTAAGGCAAAAAAAAAAAAATTTTTTTTTTCGACCCAAAATTCTTTGTCGAGCCCCGTGTTTCACCACTATAAGACAAATTTTACTAAACTTTATTAAGTATATTTGTAAGTATTTTTTTGGTTTGATTTTGTCATTTCTCGCATAGAACGACATAAACTGGTAAATTAAAGATAAAAAAATTTTTTTTTTTGACCCAAAATTGTTTGTCGACCCGTGTGTTTCACCACTATAAGACAAATTTTACTAAACTTTATTAAGTATATTTGTAAGTATTTCTTTGGTTTGATTTTGTCATTTCTCGCATAGAACGACATAAACTGGTAAATTAAAGATAAAAAATGGTGGTTTATGTCATATTATACAAATACTAACCAAATTTGAGGCAAAAAAATGAAAAAAAAACAAAAAAAAATTTTTTTTTTTTTACTAAAATTTGTCTTATAGTGGTGAAACACACGGGTCGACAAACAATTTTGGGTCAAAAAAAAAAATTTTTTTATCTTTAATTTACCAGTTTATGTCGTTCTATGCGAGAAATGACAAAATCAAACCAAAGAAATACTTACAAATATACTTAATAAAGTTTAGTAAAATTTGGAAAACGACATAAACTGGCAAATTTTTGGTAAAAAAAATTTTTAATAATTAAATATTAAAAAATTGAGTTGTTATGAACTACATTTAACACACGCTTTGGTAGGATATCTGTAGAAATCATTCAAAATTACGTTCAAATGGAAATAATTTGAATTAAATGACCGAAAAAAAAATATAAATTTATATTTATTTGGTGTTTTTATTCAATATTTATCCATTTGAACGTAGTTTTGAACGATTTATACCAAAATCCTTTAACATTACGATTAAATCAAAACCATTGAAGTATTAAAAAAATTTATTTGTGCTGATCAAACGCTTTGGTAAGATTTTTATATAAATCGTTCAAAACTACGTTCAAATGGATAAATAATGAATAAAAACACCAAAAAAATATAAATTTATATTTTTTTTTGGTCATTTAATTCAAATTATTTCCATTTGAACGTCATTTTGAATGATTTCTACAGATATCTTGCCAAAGCGTGTGTTAAATGTAGTTCATAACAACTCAATTTTTTAATATTTAATTATTAAAAATTTTTTTTGACCAAAAATTTGCCAGTTTATGTCGTTTTATGCGAGAAAAGACAAAATCAATCAAAAAAAAAATTATTTTTTTTTTGACTAAAATTTGTCAAAAAGTGCTGAAACAGGCGGCTCGACAAAGAATTTTGGGTCAAAAAAAAATTTTTTTTATCTTAAATCTGCCAGTTTATAAAATTTTTTTTTGACCCAAAATTCTTTGTCGAGCCGCCTGTTTCAGCACTTTTTGACAAATTTTAGTCAAAAAAAAAATAATTTTTTTTTTGATTGATTTTGTCTTTTCTCGCATAAAACGTCATAAACTGGCAAATTTTTGGTCAAAAAAAATTTTTAATAATTAAATATTAAAAAATTGAGTTGTTATGAACTACATTTAACACACGTTTTGGTAGGATATCTGTAGAAATCATTCAAAATTACGTTCAAATGGAAATAATTTGAATTAAATGACCAAAAAAAAATATAAATTTATATTTTTTTGGTGTTTTTATTCAATATTTATCCATTTGAACGTAGTTTTGAACGATTTATATAAAAATCTTACCAAAGCGTTTGATCAGCACAAATAAATTTTTTTAATACTTCAATGGTTTTGTTTTAATCGTAATGTTAAAGGATTTTGGTATAAATCGTTCAAAACTACGTTCAAATGGATAAATAATGAATAAAAACACCAAATAAATATAAATTTATATTTTTTTTTGGTCATTTAATTCAAATTATTTCCATTTGAACGTCATTTTGAATGATTTCTACAGATATCCTACCAAAGCGTGTGTTAAATGTAGTTCATAACAACTCAATTTTTTAATATTTAATTATTAAAAATTTTTTTTACCAAAAATTTGCCAGTTTATGTCGTTTTATGCGAGAAAAGACAAAATCAATCAAAAAAAAAATTATTTTTTTTTTGATTAAAATTTGTCAAAATGTGCTGAAACAGGCGGCTCGACAAAGAATTTTGGGTCAAAAAAAAATTTTATTTTATAAACTGGCAGATTTAAGATAAAAAAAATTTTTTTTTGACCCAAAATTCTTTGTCGAGCCGCCTGTTTCAGCACATTTTGACAAATTTTAATCAAAAAAAAAATAATTTTTTTTTTGATTGATTTTGTCTTTTCTCGCATAAAACGACATAAACTGGCAAATTTTTGGTCAAAAAAAATTTTTAATAATTAAATATTAAAAAATTGAGTTGTTATGAACTACATTTAACACACGCTTTGGTAGGATATCTGTAGAAATCATTCAAAATGACGTTCAAATGGAAATAATTTGAATTAAATGACCAAAAAAAAATATAAATTTATATTTATTTGGTGTTTTTATTCATTATTTATCCATTTGAACGTAGTTTTGAACGATTTATACCAAAATCCTTTAACATTACGATTAAATCAAAACCATTGAAGTATTAAAAAAATTTATTTGTGCTGATCAAACGCTTTGGTAAGATTTCTATATAAATCGTTCAAAACTACGTTCAAATGGATAAATATTGAATAAAAACACCCAAAAAATATAAATTTATATTTTTTTTTGGTCATTTAATTCAAATTATTTCCATTTGAACGTCATTTTGAATGATTTCTACAGATATCCTACCAAAGCGTGTGTTAAATGTAGTTCATAACAACTCAATTTTTTAATATTTAATTATTAAAAATTTTTTTTGACCAAAAATTTGCCAGTTTATGTCGTTTTATGCGAGAAAAGACAAAATCAATCAAAAAAAAAATTATTTTTTTTTTGACTAAAATTTGTCAAAAAGTGCTGAAACAGGCGGCTCGACAAAGAATTTTGGGTCAAAAAAAAATTTTATTTTATAAACTGGCAGATTTTAGATAAAAAAAATTTTTTTTTGACCCAAAATTCTTTGTCGAGCCGCCTGTTTCAGCACTTTTTGACAAATTTTAGTCAAAAAAAAAATAATTTTTTTTTTGATTGATTTTGTCTTTTCTCGCATAAAACGACATAAACTGGCAAATTTTTGGTCAAAAAAAATTTTTAATAATTAAATATTAAAAAATTGAGTTGTTATGAACTACATTTAACACACGCATATCTGTAGAAATCATTCAAAATTACGTTCAAATGGAAATAATTTGAATTAAATGACCGAAAAAAAAATATAAATTTATATTTTTTTGGTGTTTTTATTCAATATTTATCCATTTGAACGTAGTTTTGAACGATTTATATAAAAATCTTACCAAAGCGTTTGATCAGCACAAATAAATTTTTTTAATACTTCAATGGTTTTGTTTTAATCGTAATGTTAAAGGATTTTGGTATAAATCGTTCAAAACTACGTTCAAATGGATAAATAATGAATAAAAACACCAAATAAATATAAATTTATATTTTTTTTTGGTCATTTAATTCAAATTATTTCCATTTGAACGTCATTTTGAATGATTTCTACAGATATCCAAAAATTTTGGGTCAAAAAAAAATTTTATTTTATAAACTGGCAGATTTAAGATAAAAAAAATTTTTTTTTGACCCAAAATTCTTTGTCGAGCCGCCTGTTTCAGCACTTTTTGACAAATTTTAGTCAAAAAAAAAATAATTTTTTTTTTGATTGATTTTGTCTTTTCTCGCATAAAACGACATAAACTGGCAAATTTTTGTTCAAAAAAAATTTTTAATAATTAAATATTAAAAAATTGAGTTGTTATGAACTACATTTAACACACGCTTTGGCAAGATATCTGTAGAAATCATTCAAAATGACGTTCAAATGGAAATAATTCAATTTAACACACGCATATCTGTAGAAATCATTCAAAATTACGTTCAAATGGAAATAATTTGAATTAAATGACCGAAAAAAAAATATAAATTTATATTTTTTTGGTGTTTTTATTCAATATTTATCCATTTGAACGTAGTTTTGAACGATTTATATAAAAATCTTACCAAAGCGTTTGATCAGCACAAATAAATTTTTTTAATACTTCAATGGTTTTGTTTTAATCGTAATGTTAAAGGATTTTGGTATAAATCGTTCAAAACTACGTTCAAATGGATAAATAATGAATAAAAACACCAAATAAATATAAATTTATATTTTTTTTTGGTCATTTAATTCAAATTATTTCCATTTGAACGTCATTTTGAATGATTTCTACAGATATCCAAAAATTTTGGGTCAAAAAAAAATTTTATTTTATAAACTGGCAGATTTAAGATAAAAAAAATTTTTTTTTGACCCAAAATTCTTTGTCGAGCCGCCTGTTTCAGCACTTTTTGACAAATTTTAGTCAAAAAAAAAATAATTTTTTTTTTGATTGATTTTGTCTTTTCTCGCATAAAACGACATAAACTGGCAAATTTTTGTTCAAAAAAAATTTTTAATAATTAAATATTAAAAAATTGAGTTGTTATGAACTACATTTAACACACGCTTTGGCAAGATATCTGTAGAAATCATTCAAAATGACGTTCAAATGGAAATAATTTGAATTAAATGACCAAAAAAAAATATAAATTTATATTTTTTTTGTGTTTTTATTCATTATTTATCCATTTGAACGTAGTTTTGAACGATTTATATAAAAATCTTACCAAAGCGTTTGATCAGCACAAATAAATTTTTTTAATACTTCAATGGTTTTGATTTAATCGTAATGTTAAAGGATTTTGTTATAAATCGTTCAAAACTACGTTCAAATGGATAAATATTGAATAAAAACACCAAAAAAATATAAATTTATATTTTTTTTTGGTCATTTAATTCAAATTATTTCCATTTGAACGTCATTTTGAATGATTTCTACAGATATCCTACCAAAGCGTGTGTTAAATGTAGTTCATAACAACTCAATTTTTTAATATTTAATTATTAAAAATTTTTTTTACCAAAAATTTGCCAGTTTATGTCGTTTTATGCGAGAAAAGACAAAATCAATCAAAAAAAAAAATTATTTTTTTTTTGACTAAAATTTGTCAAAAAGTGCTGAAACAGGCGGCTCGACAAAGAATTTTGGGTCAATAAAAAATTTTATTTTATAAACTGGCAGATTTAAGATAAAAAAAATTTTTTTTTGACCCAAAATTCTTTGTCGAGCCGCCTGTTTCAGCACTTTTTGACAAATTTTAGTCAAAAAAAAAATAATTTTTTTTTTTGATTGATTTTGTCTTTTCTCGCATAAAACGACATAAACTGGCAAATTTTTGGTCAAAAAAAATTTTTAATAATTAAATATTAAAAAATTGAGTTGTTATGAACTACATTTAACACACGCTTTGGTAGGATATCTGTAGAAATCATTCAAAATTACGTTCAAATGGAAATAATTTGAATTAAATGACCGAAAAAAAAATATAAATTTATATTTTTTTGGTGTTTTTATTCAATATTTATCCATTTGAACGTAGTTTTGAACGATTTATATAAAAATCTTACCAAAGCGTTTGATCAGCACAAATAAATTTTTTTAATACTTCAATGGTTTTGTTTTAATCGTAATGTTAAAGGATTTTGGTATAAATCGTTCAAAACTACGTTCAAATGGATAAATAATGAATAAAAACACCAAATAAATATAAATTTATATTTTTTTTTGGTCATTTAATTCAAATTATTTCCATTTGAACGTCATTTTGAATGATTTCTACAGATATCCTACCAAAGCGTGTGTTAAATGTAGTTCATAACAACTCAATTTTTTAATATTTAATTATTAAAAATTTTTTTTACCAAAAATTTGCCAGTTTATGTCGTTTTATGCGAGAAAAGACAAAATCAATCAAAAAAAAAAATTATTTTTTTTTTGACTAAAATTTGTCAAAAAGTGCTGAAACAGGCGGCTCGACAAAGAATTTTGGGTCAATAAAAAATTTTATTTTATAAACTGGCAGATTTAAGATAAAAAAAATTTTTTTTTGACCCAAAATTCTTTGTCGAGCCGCCTGTTTCAGCACTTTTTGACAAATTTTAGTCAAAAAAAAAATAATT
>CAWVQQ010000188.1:130000-135000 GCA_963932295.1 Tipula lateralis | reverse complement strand
GGTTTCCCCTGACTTCGACCTGATCAGGTATAGTTCACCATCTTTCGGGTCACAGTATATATGCTTACAGTACGCTTTAACTCATAAAACATAAGCAATATGAGTGGATTAAAACGCCCATGGATGAAGATGCAATCATATAAAATTACATGTAATCCCATATATTAGTTACGTTAATTATGCCTTTAGGCTTTAAAGCCCAATGACTCGCACATATACTAGACTCCTTGGTCCGTGTTTCAAGACGGGTCCCAAAGGTATCCCAAATCATTTCATTGCCGATAAGATCGTTAACTATAGCTGCATTTATATAGAATAAACCGCTACGATTTTCGCTGCAAAAATGCTTGTACGATCAGATACATGTGTCATCATACTGGCAGATATTTTTATAGTTCCTTAAGTAACATTTACAAGTAAATATGAAAGGAGCTCCATATAAAATCATTGACAGAAATCTACATATGTAGTATATTGATAACACATCGCAATGCGATTATAGAAGAAAAGTGCATAATATAATTTATTGATAAAATCAACTTTTATATCAATGAATCTCTTCTTTTTCAAGTTCGGGTTCATTGGGTTTAACCTCTTAGTGGTTTCACGTACTGTTTAACTCTCTATTCAGAGTTCTTTTCAACTTTCCCTCACGGTACTTGTTCGCTATCGGTCTCGTGGTTATATTTAGTCTTAGATGGAGTTTACCACCAACTTAGTGCTGCACTATCAAGCAACACGACTCTCAAGAGATATCTCCTTAAACAAGATTATAGTCACTACGGGCCTGGCACCCTCTGTGGGTAAATGGCCCCATTCAAGATGGACTTGAACATATAATCAAAATGCCTAAGATGTTAGATACTCTTTTACATTGAACCTTCATTTTACCAGTAATCAGTAAAAGAACTTAATGCTGGACGTTTCCCATTTCGCTCGCCGCTACTAAGGGAATCTTAGTTAATTTCTTTTCCTCTCCTAATTAATATGCTTAAATTCAGGAGGTAATCACATATGAGTTGAAGTCACAAAAATAATCGTGTCTGCTAAAAAAGATAATAAAAACGCATCATTAACGGTTTTAAATGACTTATGTCTTTAATTTTTTTATTTGACACAAATTATTTTATGCAATAGTGTAAATGTTATTAAACATTACATATAAAAAATAACTGAGTTCTAATTTATTTTGCTTATATTAGTGACCCTCAACCATATGTGGTCCAAGCAGAGTATTTATATACTATTAGCATGGACCGCAATGTGCGTTCAAAATGTTGATGTTCATGTGTCCTGCAGTTCACATAACTTCACGCAGTTTGCTGCGTTCTTCATCGACCCACGAGCCTAGTGATCCCCCGCTAAGAGTGATTTTTTTTTTTGGTTAGTATTATGTTTAGGTTTCATTTGTAGAGCGAAAAACTTTAATCGAATATTACTTTATCAGTGATAATGTATCGAACTCCATGAATGTAAATTTTATTATTTTCTTTTTCTTGATCATGTTCTTTAATGATCCTTCCGCAGGTTCACCTACGGAAACCTTGTTACGACTTTTACTTCCTCTAAATATACAAGTTCGGTCAACTTTGGTAAAACAACCACAACACAAGAAGCATCACGGTGATCACCTCTGAGGACCTCACTAACATATTCAATCGGTAGTAGCGACGGGCGGTGTGTACAAAGGGCAGGGACGTAATCAATGCGAGCTTATGACCCGCACTTACTGGGAATTCCAGGTTTATGTGAACAGTTTCAGTCCACAATCCCAACCACGAAGGTGGTTCAGCGGTTTACCCGGTCTTTTTAGACTAGGAGGACACGTTGATACCTTCATTGTAGCGCGCGTGCAGCCCAGGACATCTAAGGGCATCACAGACCTGTTATTGCTCAATCTCATTATTGCTAGACGCAATTTGTCTATTTAAGAAGCAAGTGTCTTATTCAGACAAACCACCAGGTATGACTCCACTTACAGACAATTTTTACGTATTAAAACCACATCCCGTTAGAAACATGGATAACAGAGGCAAAAAAGTCTGCAAAGTTTCTACACCATAACCCTGCCGGCATCTAGTTAAGAAATTTGAGTCTCGTTCGTTATCGGAATTAACCAGACAAATCACTCCACGAACTAAGAACGGCCATGCACCACCACCCATAGATTCGAGAAAGAGCTATTAATCTGTCTTACTCATTTATGTTCGGACCTGGTAAGTTTCCCCGTGTTGAGTCAAATTAAGCCGCAGGCTCCACTCCTGGTGGTGCCCTTCCGTCAATTCCTTTAAGTTTCAACTTTGCAACCATACTTCCCCCGGAGCCCAAAAGCTTTGGTTTCCCGGAAAGCGACTGAAAGAGCCATATATGTAGCTCCATCCAATTGCTAGCTGGCATCGTTTATGGTTAGAACTAGGGCGGTATCTGATCGCCTTCGAACCTCTAACTTTCGTTCTTGATTAATGAAAACATCTTTGGCAAATGCTTTCGCTTATGTTAGTCTTACGACGGTCCATGAATTTCACCTCTCGCGCCGTAATACTAATGCCCCCAACTGCTTCTATTAATCATTACGTCTTGATCTAAAAACCAATTGAAAATAGAACAGACGTCTTATTCCATTATTCCATGCAGAGAATATTTAGGCACAAATGGCCTGCTTTAAGCACTCTAATTTGTTCAAAGTAATTGTACTGTTCTAGACCAGCACTCGGTAAAGAGCACTAATTTAGATTTATTACGTGGATAAACTTACGTTTAAACCACTACAGTAATACGTCATAGCATCAAGATGATGTACGAACCCAGTTACGGTGTACCACCTGTGCTTGACACAAGTTCAACTACGAACGTTTTAACCGCAACAACTTTAATATACGCTATTGGAGCTGGAATTACCGCGGCTGCTGGCACCAGACTTGCCCTCCAATTGTTCCTTGTTAAAGGATTTAAAGTGTACTCATTCCAATTACAGGGCCTCGGATTGAGTCCTGTATTGTTATTTTTCGTCACTACCTCCCCGTGCTGGGATTGGGTAATTTACGCGCCTGCTGCCTTCCTTAGATGTGGTAGCCGTTTCTCAGGCTCCCTCTCCGGAATCGAACCCTGATTCCCCGTTACCCGTTGCAACCATGGTAGTCCTAGATACTACCATCAATAGTTGATAGGGCAGACATTTGAAAGATCTATCGCCGGTACTGGACCATGCGATCTACATGTTATTCAGATTCATCTTATAAACGATACAGTATATAAATATACCTTAATGTATCGATTGATTTTAATCTAATAAAAGCACACGTTCCTTGCGGTCCGTGATTATTTGCATGTATTAGCTCTAGAATTACCACAGTTATCCATGTAACTATGTATACGATCTAATAAATCATAACTGATATACTGAGCCTTTTGCGGTTTCACTATTCGAGAGTGTGTACTTAGACATGCATGGCTTAATCTTTGAGACAAGCATATAACTACTGGCAGGATCAACCAGAATGTAAATATTTTGTTTATTTATCATAAAGCTTATTTGCTAAATGAAGCATTTTTACATAAAAAATTATATATTTTCATGTTCAATTCAATTCAAATGAATTTTTATATACGTCTTTGCGTTATATTTTCCTTTGTATAAAGGGGCAAATTGTTTTGTATAGTTTTGTATGTGAATATGAACTTTTTTAATATAAAATTCTCACATCAACCAAATATGAGTATTTCTAACAAGAAATAGTCAGAAAAAAAAAAAAAATTTTTTTCAAAAAATAATTTTTTTCTTTCCTATATAGAAGGGAGAAGTCCAAACAAATGGAGGAACAAAAAAAAAATTTTTTTTTTTTTTCATTTTTTTGCCTCGAATTTGGTTAGTTATTGTATAATATGACATAAAACCACCATTTAAGGCAAAAAAAAAAAATTTTTTTTTTCGACCCAAAATTCTTTGTCGAGCCCCGTGTTTCACCACTATAAGACAAATTTTACTAAACTTTATTAAGTATATTTGTAAGTATTTTTTTGGTTTGATTTTGTCATTTCTCGCATAGAACGACATAAACTGGTAAATTAAAGATAAAAAAATTTTTTTTTTTGACCCAAAATTGTTTGTCGACCCGTGTGTTTCACCACTATAAGACAAATTTTAGAAAAAAAAAAAAATTTTTTTTTGTTTTTTTTTCATTTTTTTGCCTCGAATTTGGTTAATATTTGTATAATATGACATAAAACCACCATTTAAGGCAAAAAAAAAAAAATTTTTTTTTTCGACCCAAAATTCTTTGTCGAGCCCCGTGTTTCACCACTATAAGACAAATTTTACTAAACTTTATTAAGTATATTTGTAAGTATTTTTTTGGTTTGATTTTGTCATTTCTCGCATAGAACGACATAAACTGGTAAATTAAAGATAAAAAAATTTTTTTTTTTGACCCAAAATTGTTTGTCGACCCGTGTGTTTCACCACTATAAGACAAATTTTACTAAACTTTATTAAGTATATTTGTAAGTATTTTTTTGGTTTGATTTTGTCATTTCTCGCATAGAACGACATAAACTGGTAAATTAAAGATAAAAAAATTTTTTTTTTTGACCCAAAATTGTTTGTCGACCCGTGTGTTTCACCACTATAAGACAAATTTTAGTAAAAAAAAAAAAAATTTTTTTTTGTTTTTTTTTCATTTTTTTGCCTCGAATTTGGTTAGTATTTGTATAATATGACATAAAACCACCATTTAAGGCAAAAAAAAAAAATTTTTTTTTTCGACCCAAAATTCTTTGTCGAGCCCCGTGTTTCACCACTATAAGACAAATTTTACTAAACTTTATTAAGTATATTTGTAAGTATTTTTTTGGTTTGATTTTGTCATTTCTCGCATAGAACGACATAAACTGGTAAATTAAAGATAAAAAACATTTTTTTTTTTGACCCAAAATTGTTTGTCGACCCGTGTGTTTCACCACTATAAGACAAATTTTAGAAAAAAAAAAAAATTTTTTTTTGT
>CAWVQQ010000188.1:105000-120000 GCA_963932295.1 Tipula lateralis | reverse complement strand
AAATTGTTTGTCGACCCGTGTGTTTCACCACTATAAGACAAATTTTAGAAAAAAAAAAAATTTTTTTTTGTTTTTTTTTCATTTTTTTGCCTCGAATTTGGTTAGTATTTGTATAATATGACATAAAACCACCATTTAAGGCAAAAAAAAAAAAATTTTTTTTTCGACCCAAAATTCTTTGTCGAGCCCCGTGTTTCACCACTATAAGACAAATTTTACTAAACTTTATTAAGTATATTTGTAAGTATTTTTTTGGTTTGATTTTGTCATTTCTCGCATAGAACGACATAAACTGGTAAATTAAAGATAAAAAAATTTTTTTTTTGACCCAAAATTGTTTGTCGACCCGTGTGTTTCACCACTATAAGACAAATTTTACTAAACTTTATTAAGTATATTTGTAAGTATTTTTTTGGTTTGATTTTGTCATTTCTCGCATAGAACGACATAAACTGGTAAATTAAAGATAAAAAAATTTTTTTTTTTGACCCAAAATTGTTTGTCGACCCGTGTGTTTCACCACTATAAGACAAATTTTAGTAAAAAAAAAAAAAATTTTTTTTTGTTTTTTTTTCATTTTTTTGCCTCGAATTTGGTTAGTATTTGTATAATATGACATAAAACCACCATTTAAGGCAAAAAATAAAAATTTTTTTTTTCGACCCAAAATTCTTTGTCGAGCCCCGTGTTTCACCACTATAAGACAAATTTTACTAAACTTTATTAAGTATATTTGTAAGTATTTTTTTGGTTTGATTTTGTCATTTCTCGCATAGAACGACATAAACTGGTAAATTAAAGATAAAAAAATTTTTTTTTTTGACCCAAAATTGTTTGTCGACCCGTGTGTTTCACCACTATAAGACAAATTTTAGTAAAAAAAAAAAAAATTTTTTTTTGTTTTTTTTCATTTTTTTGCCTCGAATTTGGTTAGTATTTGTATAATATGACATAAAACCACCATTTAAGGCAAAAAAAAAAAATTTTTTTTTTCGACCCAAAATTCTTTGTCGAGCCCCGTGTTTCACCACTATAAGACAAATTTTACTAAACTTTATTAAGTATATTTGTAAGTATTTTTTTGGTTTGATTTTGTCATTTCTCGCATAGAACGACATAAACTGGTAAATTAAAGATAAAAAAATTTTTTTTTTGACCCAAAATTGTTTGTCGACCCGTGTGTTTCACCACTATAAGACAAATTTTAGAAAAAAAAAAAAATTTTTTTTTGTTTTTTTTTCATTTTTTTGCCTCGAATTTGGTTAGTATTTGTATAATACGACATAAAACCACCATTTAAGGCAAAAAAAAAAAAATTTTTTTTTTCGACCCAAAATTCTTTGTCGAGCCCCGTGTTTCACCACTATAAGACAAATTTTACTAAACTTTATTAAGTATATTTGTAAGTATTTTTTTGGTTTGATTTTGTCATTTCTCGCATAGAACGACATAAACTGGTAAATTAAAGATAAAAAAATTTTTTTTTTTGACCCAAAATTGTTTGTCGACCCGTGTGTTTCACCACTATAAGACAAATTTTACTAAACTTTATTAAGTATATTTGTAAGTATTTTTTTGGTTTGATTTTGTCATTTCTCGCATAGAACGACATAAACTGGTAAATTAAAGATAAAAAAATTTTTTTTTTTGACCCAAAATTGTTTGTCGACCCGTGTGTTTCACCACTATAAGACAAATTTTAGTAAAAAAAAAAAAAATTTTTTTTTGTTTTTTTTTCATTTTTTTGCCTCGAATTTGGTTAGTATTTGTATAATATGACATAAAACCACCATTTAAGGCAAAAAAAAAAAATTTTTTTTTTCGACCCAAAATTCTTTGTCGAGCCCCGTGTTTCACCACTATAAGACAAATTTTACTAAACTTTATTAAGTATATTTGTAAGTATTTCTTTGGTTTGATTTTGTCATTTCTCGCATAGAACGACATAAACTGGTAAATTAAAGATAAAAAAATTTTTTTTTTTGACCCAAAATTGTTTGTCGACCCGTGTGTTTCACCACTATAAGACAAATTTTAGTAAAAAAAAAAAAAATTTTTTTTTGTTTTTTTTTCATTTTTTTGCCTCGAATTTGGTTAGTATTTGTATAATATGACATAAAACCACCATTTAAGGCAAAAAAAAAAAAATTTTTTTTTTCGACCCAAAATTCTTTGTCGAGCCCCGTGTTTCACCACTATAAGACAAATTTTACTAAACTTTATTAAGTATATTTGTAAGTATTTTTTTGGTTTGATTTTGTCATTTCTCGCATAGAACGACATAAACTGGTAAATTAAAGATAAAAAAATTTTTTTTTTTGACCCAAAATTGTTTGTCGACCCGTGTGTTTCACCACTATAAGACAAATTTTAGTAAAAAAAAAAAAATTTTTTTTTGTTTTTTTTTCATTTTTTTGCCTCGAATTTGGTTAGTATTTGTATAATATGACATAAAACCACCATTTAAGGCAAAAAAAAAAAAATTTTTTTTTTCGACCCAAAATTCTTTGTCGAGCCCCGTGTTTCACCACTATAAGACAAATTTTACTAAACTTTATTAAGTATATTTGTAAGTATTTTTTTGGTTTGATTTTGTCATTTCTCGCATAGAACGACATAAACTGGTAAATTAAAGATAAAAAAATTTTTTTTTTTGACCCAAAATTGTTTGTCGACCCGTGTGTTTCACCACTATAAGACAAATTTTACTAAACTTTATTAAGTATATTTGTAAGTATTTCTTTGGTTTGATTTTGTCATTTCTCGCATAGAACGACATAAACTGGTAAATTAAAGATAAAAAATGGTGGTTTATGTCATATTATACAAATACTAACCAAATTCGAGGCAAAAAAATGAAAAAAAAAACAAAAAAAAATTTTTTTTTTTTTACTAAAATTTGTCTTATAGTGGTGAAACACACGGGTCGACAAACAATTTTGGGTCAAAAAAAAAAATTTTTTTATCTTTAATTTACCAGTTTATGTCGTTCTATGCGAGAAATGACAAAATCAAACCAAAGAAATACTTACAAATATACTTAATAAAGTTTAGTAAAATTTGGAAAACGACATAAACTGGCAAATTTTTGGTAAAAAAAATTTTTAATAATTAAATATTAAAAAATTGAGTTGTTATGAACTACATTTAACACACGCTTTGGTAGGATATCTGTAGAAATCATTCAAAATTACGTTCAAATGGAAATAATTTGAATTAAATGACCGAAAAAAAAATATAAATTTATATTTATTTGGTGTTTTTATTCAATATTTATCCATTTGAACGTAGTTTTGAACGATTTATACCAAAATCCTTTAACATTACGATTAAATCAAAACCATTGAAGTATTAAAAAAATTTATTTGTGCTGATCAAACGCTTTGGTAAGATTTTTATATAAATCGTTCAAAACTACGTTCAAATGGATAAATATTGAATAAAAACACCAAAAAAATATAAATTTATATTTTTTTTTCGGTCATTTAATTCAAATTATTTCCATTTGAACGTAATTTTGAATGATTTCTACAGATATCCTACCAAAGCGTGTGTTAAATGTAGTTCATAACAACTCAATTTTTTAATATTTAATTATTAAAAATTTTTTTTGACCAAAAATTTGCCAGTTTATGTCGTTTTATGCGAGAAAAGACAAAATCAATCAAAAAAAAAATTATTTTTTTTTTGACTAAAATTTGTCAAAAAGTGCTGAAACAGGCGGCTCGACAAAGAATTTTGGGTCAAAAAAAAATTTTTTTTATCTTAAATCTGCCAGTTTATAAAATAAAATTTTTTATTGACCCAAAATTCTTTGTCGAGCCGCCTGTTTCAGCACTTTTTGACAAATTTTAGTCAAAAAAAAAATAATTTTTTTTTTTGATTGATTTTGTCTTTTCTCGCATAAAACGACATAAACTGGCAAATTTTTGGTAAAAAAAATTTTTAATAATTAAATATTAAAAAATTGAGTTGTTATGAACTACATTTAACACACGCTTTGGTAGGATATCTGTAGAAATCATTCAAAATGACGTTCAAATGGAAATAATTTGAATTAAATGACCAAAAAAAAATATAAATTTATATTTTTTTGGTGTTTTTATTCAATATTTATCCATTTGAACGTAGTTTTGAACGATTTATAACAAAATCCTTTAACATTACGATTAAATCAAAACCATTGAAGTATTAAAAAAATTTATTTGTGCTGATCAAACGCTTTGGTAAGATTTTTATATAAATCGTTCAAAACTACGTTCAAATGGATAAATAATGAATAAAAACACCAAAAAAATATAAATTTATATTTTTTTTTGGTCATTTAATTCAAATTATTTCCATTTGAACGTCATTTTGAATGATTTCTACAGATATCTTGCCAAAGCGTGTGTTAAATGTAGTTCATAACAACTCAATTTTTTAATATTTAATTATTAAAAATTTTTTTTGAACAAAAATTTGCCAGTTTATGTCGTTTTATGCGAGAAAAGACAAAATCAATCAAAAAAAAAATTATTTTTTTTTTGACTAAAATTTGTCAAAAAGTGCTGAAACAGGCGGCTCGACAAAGAATTTTGGGTCAAAAAAAAATTTTTTTTATCTTAAATCTGCCAGTTTATAAAATAAAATTTTTTTTTGACCCAAAATTTTTGGATATCTGTAGAAATCATTCAAAATGACGTTCAAATGGAAATAATTTGAATTAAATGACCAAAAAAAAATATAAATTTATATTTATTTGGTGTTTTTATTCATTATTTATCCATTTGAACGTAGTTTTGAACGATTTATACCAAAATCCTTTAACATTACGATTAAAACAAAACCATTGAAGTATTAAAAAAATTTATTTGTGCTGATCAAACGCTTTGGTAAGATTTTTATATAAATCGTTCAAAACTACGTTCAAATGGATAAATATTGAATAAAAACACCAAAAAAATATAAATTTATATTTTTTTTTCGGTCATTTAATTCAAATTATTTCCATTTGAACGTAATTTTGAATGATTTCTACAGATATGCGTGTGTTAAATGTAGTTCATAACAACTCAATTTTTTAATATTTAATTATTAAAAATTTTTTTTGACCAAAAATTTGCCAGTTTATGTCGTTTTATGCGAGAAAAGACAAAATCAATCAAAAAAAAAATTATTTTTTTTTTGACTAAAATTTGTCAAAAAGTGCTGAAACAGGCGGCTCGACAAAGAATTTTGGGTCAAAAAAAAATTTTTTTTATCTAAAATCTGCCAGTTTATAAAATAAAATTTTTTTTTGACCCAAAATTCTTTGTCGAGCCGCCTGTTTCAGCACTTTTTGACAAATTTTAGTCAAAAAAAAAATAATTTTTTTTTTGATTGATTTTGTCTTTTCTCGCATAAAACGACATAAACTGGCAAATTTTTGGTCAAAAAAAATTTTTAATAATTAAATATTAAAAAATTGAATTGTTATGAACTACATTTAACACACGCTTTGGTAGGATATCTGTAGAAATCATTCAAAATGACGTTCAAATGGAAATAATTTGAATTAAATGACCAAAAAAAAATATAAATTTATATTTTTTGGGTGTTTTTATTCAATATTTATCCATTTGAACGTAGTTTTGAACGATTTATATAGAAATCTTACCAAAGCGTTTGATCAGCACAAATAAATTTTTTTAATACTTCAATGGTTTTGATTTAATCGTAATGTTAAAGGATTTTGGTATAAATCGTTCAAAACTACGTTCAAATGGATAAATAATGAATAAAAACACCAAATAAATATAAATTTATATTTTTTTTTGGTCATTTAATTCAAATTATTTCCATTTGAACGTCATTTTGAATGATTTCTACAGATATCCTACCAAAGCGTGTGTTAAATGTAGTTCATAACAACTCAATTTTTTAATATTTAATTATTAAAAATTTTTTTTGACCAAAAATTTGCCAGTTTATGTCGTTTTATGCGAGAAAAGACAAAATCAATCAAAAAAAAAATTATTTTTTTTTTGATTAAAATTTGTCAAAATGTGCTGAAACAGGCGGCTCGACAAAGAATTTTGGGTCAAAAAAAAATTTTTTTTATCTTAAATCTGCCAGTTTATAAAATAAAATTTTTTTTTGACCCAAAATTCTTTGTCGAGCCGCCTTTTTCAGCACTTTTTGACAAATTTTAGTCAAAAAAAAAATAATTTTTTTTTTGATTGATTTTGTCTTTTCTCGCATAAAACGACATAAACTGGCAAATTTTTGGTAAAAAAAATTTTTAATAATTAAATATTAAAAAATTGAGTTGTTATGAACTACATTTAACACACGCTTTGGTAGGATATCTGTAGAAATCATTCAAAATGACGTTCAAATGGAAATAATTTGAATTAAATGACCAAAAAAAAATATAAATTTATATTTATTTGGTGTTTTTATTCATTATTTATCCATTTGAACGTAGTTTTGAACGATTTATACCAAAATCCTTTAACATTACGATTAAAACAAAACCATTGAAGTATTAAAAAAATTTATTTGTGCTGATCAAACGCTTTGGTAAGATTTTTATATAAATCGTTCAAAACTACGTTCAAATGGATAAATATTGAATAAAAACACCAAAAAAATATAAATTTATATTTTTTTTTGGTCATTTAATTCAAATTATTTCCATTTGAACGTAATTTTGAATGATTTCTACAGATATCCTACCAAAACGTGTGTTAAATGTAGTTCATAACAACTCAATTTTTTAATATTTAATTATTAAAAATTTTTTTTGACCAAAAATTTGCCAGTTTATGTCGTTTTATGCGAGAAAAGACAAAATCAATCAAAAAAAAAATTATTTTTTTTTTGACTAAAATTTGTCAAAAAGTGCTGAAACAGGCGGCTCGACAAAGAATTTTGGGTCAAAAAAAAATTTTATAAACTGGCAGATTTAAGATAAAAAAAATTTATACAAATACTAACCAAATTCGAGGCAAAAAAATGAAAAAAAAACAAAAAAAAATTTTTTTTTTTTTACTAAAATTTGTCTTATAGTGGTGAAACACACGGGTCGACAAACAATTTTGGGTCAAAAAAAAAAATTTTTTTATCTTTAATTTACCAGTTTATGTCGTTCTATGCGAGAAATGACAAAATCAAACCAAAAAAATACTTACAAATATACTTAATAAAGTTTAGTAAAATTTGTCTTATAGTGGTGAAACACGGGGCTCGACAAAGAATTTTGGGTCGAAAAAAAAAATTTTTTTTTTTTTGCCTTAAATGGTGGTTTTATGTCATATTATACAAATACTAACCAAATTCGAGGCAAAAAAATGAAAAAAAAACAAAAAAAAATTTTTTTTTTTTTTACTAAAATTTGTCTTATAGTGGTGAAACACACGGGTCGACAAACAATTTTGGGTCAAAAAAAAAAATTTTTTTATCTTTAATTTACCAGTTTATGTCGTTCTATGCGAGAAATGACAAAATCAAACCAAAAAAATACTTACAAATATACTTAATAAAGTTTAGTAAAATTTGTCTTATAGTGGTGAAACACGGGGCTCGACAAAGAATTTTGGGTCGAAAAAAAAAAAATTTTTTTTTTTGCCTTAAATGGTGGTTTTATGTCATATTATACAAATACTAACCAAATTCGAGGCAAAAAAATGAAAAAAAAACAAAAAAAAATTTTTTTTTTTTTTACTAAAATTTGTCTTATAGTGGTGAAACACACGGGTCGACAAACAATTTTGGGTCAAAAAAAAAATTTTTTTTATCTTTAATTTACCAGTTTATGTCGTTCTATGCGAGAAATGACAAAATCAAACCAAAAAAATACTTACAAATATACTTAATAAAGTTTAGTAAAATTTGTCTTATAGTGGTGAAACACACGGGTCGACAAACAATTTTGGGTCAAAAAAAAAAATTTTTTTATCTTTAATTTACCAGTTTATGTCGTTCTATGCGAGAAATGACAAAATCAAACCAAAAAAATACTTACAAATATACTTAATAAAGTTTAGTAAAATTTGTCTTATAGTGGTGAAACACGGGGCTCGACAAAGAATTTTGGGTCGAAAAAAAAAATTTTTTTTTTTTTGCCTTAAATGGTGGTTATAAACCAAATAAATATAAATTTTACTTAAAATTTTTTAAATTTAATATATAAATACCTTATATGAAAAATACGCTTCATGAAAGTTAAGTTTGTATATAAGTATTATAACCTTATATGCAAGACATACCTCATGAGAATTAAGTAAGTGCATTAGTATTATTACTCAATATTAATATAACTTAAAATGAATAAAGTTCTTATTAAGCTTATATAAAAATTATATAATTATATCTTATAAAGAATTGGAGTATTATAATATTATGTTTTAAAGAAGAAATATAATTATAATATCTAATATAGTTTCAGAGGACACATCATACTTATGCTTTTATAAAACTTTCATACATTGCAAGATAAGTTTAAAAAAAATTAAGTTTAAATTAACTAAGTATTATACGAATGTTTTAACTTAATATTAAAATTTTTCTCAGTAGAATTATAGTTATTTATTAAGCATATATAAAAATTTATAGAACTATTTGTTATATAAAAAATATAATTAATATATTCAATATAAGAGTCAAATAAAACGTAATCATAATAGTATTATTGAAACGACTCTTCGTTGTTTTATAAATTTTTGAAATATGTGTGTATGTTGAAATCATAAGACTATTACTTTTGAATAAAGAAACTTAAAATATGTAAATAAATATTTGATTTAATTTCATCAAATAAGATATTAATCGTAAGCAATCTTTGCAGTTACTTTTCACGTGTATAAAACATAACGATAAATTAGCATCATTTTGTTTTCTATCTAAGTTTTTTCATTGGTTAAGGACTAAAAACAATAAAAATTAGTTCATATTAAAGAACTTTAAAGTAACAAAAAATTGTTATTAGTTTTAAGGTTAACATGCGAGCTAAAAAACATTAACAACAACACTTAGTGTTCCCAAGCGGTCACCCATCTAAGTACTAACTAAGCCCAATATTGCTTGACTTCGGTGATCAGACGAGAACCGGTATGATAAATATGGTATGGTCGTTGTCAAAAAACTAAGTGTTACCATTCTTTCGAACAAAATATTAAATTTTTCAGTGCAATTTTGGGTCAAAAAAAAATTTTTTTTATCTTAAATCTGCCAGTTTATAAAATAAAATTTTTTTTTGACCCAAAATTCTTTGTCGAGCCGCCTGTTTCAGCACTTTTTGACAAATTTTAGTCAAAAAAAAAATAATTTTTTTTTTGATTGATTTTGTCTTTTCTCGCATAAAACGACATAAACTGGCAAATTTTTGGTCAAAAAAAATTTTTAATAATTAAATATTAAAAAATTGAGTTGTTATGAACTACATTTAACACACGCTTTGGTAGGATATCTGTAGAAATCATTCAAAATTACGTTCAAATGGAAATAATTTGAATTAAATGACCGAAAAAAAAATATAAATTTATATTTTTTTGGTGTTTTTATTCAATATTTATCCATTTGAACGTAGTTTTGAACGATTTATATAAAAATCTTACCACGATTTTATAAACTGGCAGATTTAAGATAAAAAAAATTTTTTTTTGACCCAAAATTCTTTGTCGAGCCGCCTGTTTCAGCACTTTTTGACAAATTTTAGTCAAAAAAAAAATAATTTTTTTTTTGATTGATTTTGTCTTTTCTCGCATAAAACGACATAAACTGGCAAATTTTTGGTCAAAAAAAATTTTTAATAATTAAATATTAAAAAATTGAGTTGTTATGAACTACATTTAACACACGCTTTGGTAGGATATCTGTAGAAATCATTCAAAATTACGTTCAAATGGAAATAATTTGAATTAAATGACCGAAAAAAAAATATAAATTTATATTTTTTTGGTGTTTTTATTCAATATTTATCCATTTGAACGTAGTTTTGAACGATTTATATAAAAATCTTACCACGATTTTATAAACTGGCAGATTTAAGATAAAAAAAATTTTTTTTTGACCCAAAATTCTTTGTCGAGCCGCCTGTTTCAGCACTTTTTGACAAATTTTAGTCAAAAAAAAAATAATTTTTTTTTTGATTGATTTTGTCTTTTCTCGCATAAAACGACATAAACTGGCAAATTTTTGGTCAAAAAAAATTACGTTCAAATGTATAAATAATGAATAAAAACACCAAATAAATATAAATTTATATTTTTTTTTGGTCATTTAATTCAAATTATTTCCATTTGAACGTCATTTTGAATGATTTCTACAGATATCCTACCAAAGCGTGTGTTAAATGTAGTTCATAACAACTCAATTTTTTAATATTTAATTATTAAAAATTTTTTTTACCAAAAATTTGCCAGTTTATGTCGTTTTATGCGAGAAAAGACAAAATCAATCAAAAAAAAAATTATTTTTTTTTTGACTAAAATTTGTCAAAAAGTGCTGAAACAGGCGGCTCGACAAAGAATTTTGGGTCAAAAAAAAATTTTATTTTATAAACTGGCAGATTTAAGATAAAAAAAATTTTTTTTTGACCCAAAATTCTTTGTCGAGCCGCCTGTTTCAGCACATTTTGACAAATTTTAATCAAAAAAAAAATAATTTTTTTTTTGATTGATTTTGTCTTTTCTCGCATAAAACGACATAAACTGGCAAATTTTTGGTCAAAAAAAATTTTTAATAATTAAATATTAAAAAATTGAGTTGTTATGAACTACATTTAACACACGCTTTGGTAGGATATCTGTAGAAATCATTCAAAATGACGTTCAAATGGAAATAATTTGAATTAAATGACCAAAAAAAATATAAATTTATATTTATTTGGTGTTTTTATTCATTATTTATCCATTTGAACGTAGTTTTGAACGATTTATACCAAAATCCTTTAACATTACGATTAAATCAAAACCATTGAAGTATTAAAAAAATTTATTTGTGCTGATCAAACGCTTTGGTAAGATTTCTATATAAATCGTTCAAAACTACGTTCAAATGGATAAATATTGAATAAAAACACCCAAAAAATATAAATTTATATTTTTTTTTGGTCATTTAATTCAAATTATTTCCATTTGAACGTCATTTTGAATGATTTCTACAGATATCCTACCAAAGCGTGTGTTAAATGTAGTTCATAACAACTCAATTTTTTAATATTTAATTATTAAAAATTTTTTTTGACCAAAAATTTGCCAGTTTATGTCGTTTTATGCGAGAAAAGACAAAATCAATCAAAAAAAAAATTATTTTTTTTTTGACTAAAATTTGTCAAAAAGTGCTGAAACAGGCGGCTCGACAAAGAATTTTGGGTCAAAAAAAAATTTTATTTTATAAACTGGCAGATTTTAGATAAAAAAAATTTTTTTTTGACCCAAAATTCTTTGTCGAGCCGCCTGTTTCAGCACTTTTTGACAAATTTTAGTCAAAAAAAAAATAATTTTTTTTTTGATTGATTTTGTCTTTTCTCGCATAAAACGACATAAACTGGCAAATTTTTGGTCAAAAAAAATTTTTAATAATTAAATATTAAAAAATTGAGTTGTTATGAACTACATTTAACACACGCATATCTGTAGAAATCATTCAAAATTACGTTCAAATGGAAATAATTTGAATTAAATGACCGAAAAAAAAATATAAATTTATATTTTTTTGGTGTTTTTATTCAATATTTATCCATTTGAACGTAGTTTTGAACGATTTATATAAAAATCTTACCAAAGCGTTTGATCAGCACAAATAAATTTTTTTAATACTTCAATGGTTTTGTTTTAATCGTAATGTTAAAGGATTTTGGTATAAATCGTTCAAAACTACGTTCAAATGGATAAATAATGAATAAAAACACCAAATAAATATAAATTTATATTTTTTTTTGGTCATTTAATTCAAATTATTTCCATTTGAACGTCATTTTGAATGATTTCTACAGATATCCAAAAATTTTGGGTCAAAAAAAAATTTTATTTTATAAACTGGCAGATTTAAGATAAAAAAAATTTTTTTTTGACCCAAAATTCTTTGTCGAGCCGCCTGTTTCAGCACTTTTTGACAAATTTTAGTCAAAAAAAAAATAATTTTTTTTTTGATTGATTTTGTCTTTTCTCGCATAAAACGACATAAACTGGCAAATTTTTGTTCAAAAAAAATTTTTAATAATTAAATATTAAAAAATTGAGTTGTTATGAACTACATTTAACACACGCTTTGGCAAGATATCTGTAGAAATCATTCAAAATGACGTTCAAATGGAAATAATTTGAATTAAATGACCAAAAAAAAATATAAATTTATATTTTTTTTGTGTTTTTATTCATTATTTATCCATTTGAACGTAGTTTTGAACGATTTATATAAAAATCTTACCAAAGCGTTTGATCAGCACAAATAAATTTTTTTAATACTTCAATGGTTTTGATTTAATCGTAATGTTAAAGGATTTTGTTATAAATCGTTCAAAACTACGTTCAAATGGATAAATATTGAATAAAAACACCAAAAAAATATAAATTTATATTTTTTTTTGGTCATTTAATTCAAATTATTTCCATTTGAACGTCATTTTGAATGATTTCTACAGATATCCTACCAAAGCGTGTGTTAAATGTAGTTCATAACAACTCAATTTTTTAATATTTAATTATTAAAAATTTTTTTTACCAAAAATTTGCCAGTTTATGTCGTTTTATGCGAGAAAAGACAAAATCAATCAAAAAAAAAAATTATTTTTTTTTTGACTAAAATTTGTCAAAAAGTGCTGAAACAGGCGGCTCGACAAAGAATTTTGGGTCAATAAAAAATTTTATTTTATAAACTGGCAGATTTAAGATAAAAAAAATTTTTTTTTGACCCAAAATTCTTTGTCGAGCCGCCTGTTTCAGCACTTTTTGACAAATTTTAGTCAAAAAAAAAATAATTTTTTTTTTGATTGATTTTGTCTTTTCTCGCATAAAACGACATAAACTGGCAAATTTTTGGTCAAAAAAAATTTTTAATAATTAAATATTAAAAAATTGAGTTGTTATGAACTACATTTAACATACGCTTTGGTAGGATATCTGTAGAAATCATTCAAAATTACGTTCAAATGGAAATAATTTGAATTAAATGACCGAAAAAAAAATATAAATTTATATTTTTTTGGTGTTTTTATTCAATATTTATCCATTTGAACGTAGTTTTGAACGATTTATATAAAAATCTTACCAAAGCGTTTGATCAGCACAAATAAATTTTTTTAATACTTCAATGGTTTTGTTTTAATCGTAATGTTAAAAGATTTTGGTATAAATCGTTCAAAACTACGTTCAAATGGATAAATAATGAATAAAAACACCAAATAAATATAAATTTATATTTTTTTTTGGTCATTTAATTCAAATTATTTCCATTTGAACGTCATTTTGAATGATTTCTACAGATATCCTACCAAAGCGTGTGTTAAATGTAGTTCATAACAACTCAATTTTTTAATATTTAATTATTAAAAATTTTTTTTACCAAAAATTTGCCAGTTTATGTCGTTTTATGCGAGAAAAGACAAAATCAATCAAAAAAAAAAATTATTTTTTTTTTGACTAAAATTTGTCAAAAAGTGCTGAAACAGGCGGCTCGACAAAGAATTTTGGGTCAATAAAAAATTTTATTTTATAAACTGGCAGATTTAAGATAAAAAAAATTTTTTTTTGACCCAAAATTCTTTGTCGAGCCGCCTGTTTCAGCACTTTTTGACAAATTTTAGTCAAAAAAAAAATAATTTTTTTTTTGATTGATTTTGTCTTTTCTCGCATAAAACGACATAAACTGGCAAATTTTTGGTCAAAAAAAATTTTTAATAATTAAATATTAAAAAATTGAGTTGTTATGAACTACATTTAACACACGCTTTGGTAGGATATCTGTAGAAATCATTCAAAATTACGTTCAAATGGAAATAATTTGAATTAAATGACCGAAAAAAAAATATAAATTTATATTTTTTTGGTGTTTTTATTCAATATTTATCCATTTGAACGTAGTTTTGAACGATTTATATAAGAATCTTACCAAAGCGTTTGATCAGCACAAATAAATTTTTTTAATACTTCAATGGTTTTGTTTTAATCGTAATGTTAAAGGATTTTGGTATAAATCGTTCAAAACTACGTTCAAATGGATAAATAATGAATAAAAACACCAAATAAATATAAATTTATATTTTTTTTTGGTCATTTAATTCAAATTATTTCCATTTGAACGTCATTTTGAATGATTTCTACAGATATCCTACCAAAGCGTGTGTTAAATGTAGTTCATAACAACTCAATTTTTTAATATTTAATTATTAAAAATTTTTTTTGACCAAAAATTTGCCAGTTTATGTCGTTTTATGCGAGAAAAGACAAAATCAATCAAAAAAAAAATTATTTTTTTTTTGACTAAAATTTGTCAAAAAGTGCTGAAACAGGCGGCTCGACAAAGAATTTTGGGTCAAAAAAAAATTTTATTTTATAAACTGGCAGATTTAAGATAAAAAAAATTTTTTTTTGACCCAAAATTGCACTGAAAAATTTAATATTTTGTTCGAAAGAATGGTAACACTTAGTTTTTTGACAACGACCATACCATATTTATCATACCGGTTCTCGTCTGATCACCGAAGTCAAGCAATATTGGGCTTAGTTAGTACTTAGATGGGTGACCGCTTGGGAACACTAAGTGTTGTTGTTAATGTTTTTTAGCTCGCATGTTAACCTTAAAACTAATAACAATTTTTTGTTACTTTAAAGTTCTTTAATATGAACTAATTTTTATTTTTTTTAGTCCTTAACCAATGAAAAAACTTAGATAGAAAACAAAATGATGCTAATTTATCGTTATGTTTTATACACGTGAAAAGTAACTGCAAAGATTGCTTACGATTAATATCTTATTTGATGAAATTAAATCAAATATTTATTTACATATTTTAAGTTTCTTTATTCAAAAGTAATA